>CM025639.2:7488744-7542965 GCA_014621495.2 Entosphenus tridentatus | reverse complement strand
AATATGAATCCCCGCAGTCACGAAAGCTTTACATCGAAACGTAAAGGAATTGTTATATTTTTTGCGCTAAAATGTAAAATTTGCATAAACTATTTCTTAATCAAGATTACCAATTGTTTACTCACACTCATCAAACCTCCGTCCGGATCCAATCATTTTGGTGTTGATGTCTCTTCATTTAGCTTCTCGAGTTTTCAGGGTTGTTAAACTTAAACCGGTAACCTTACTATCGATTACCGGTTCCAAAGGGTCGGGAATTGGGAACCGTTTCCCGTGAAACGCCGTGGTGCGTTCCTTTCTTAGTTAAGGGTAAAAGGTAAAAATGTGCAACAACATTCTTGTCAATTTGGACCCTATTTATATTCGTAATACAGGTTTTTTTCTTTGGTTATATCGCGTAAATAAGTAAGGTTTGTCACGTAAACAGATGCCGCCAATTAGTTACTTGTACAGCAGCACACTCATGTATTGGAGAGTAAATCCACAACATTTTAATCTGAGCACGACGTTCTGAGTACGACGTTTCTGCAGTAATTACAACTAGTATCAGGCCGACAGCCAGATTTATATCCCTTGTATTCTGAAATCCGTGCATCGTATTACCGTGCTGGCTTTGACGGGGAGCCCAGTGTCGTGAAGAAGCGTTGTGGGTTGTGGTGATGAGTTTAAGGGCGCATATTTTTACATCAAATGCAAGACTTTGTATTTGGAAAGCTCCACTTTGCTACTCTATATGAGTGTCACAGACGAAAATAGGACGCGATATTCAGGCCTTAAGGATATACTGATGTGAACAGAATGGGATGCATATATATTAGAAAAAATGTGGGCTTTCGGTGATGGTGATAGTGGTTGGATCATGACAATAATTTCTAAACAAAATTCACCAGATTCTGAGCAGTTGAATGTGTATTTTTAAGGTGGAGTACAAACGATATGTGCGGGTATCAATTCCTGCATTATTGCATCCGAATTCTCTGGGAAGCAGTGCAAAAACTTGGCTAATGCGTAGGCACAGCTCATTCAGACATATCACACGCGTATGACGAACCTGTCTGTGGCATACACACATTCTTGGAAATATACGTTACATTAACCCTACATGGGTATGTCAGTAAAGACATCGAGCATACAGGTAGGTAGTAAAGGTGTGAGGTCTTGCATTGAGGCCATTGTGTATGTTGGTGCGAACCTTAATTACGTGTTTATTCCCTGGCTGTCTGCGAGAAAATGAATTGATAATGTTGGATATTACGTTTGGTTATGTCCGAAAGGGCTGTATTTTGTGGATGTTGAGGATGTCACTGGTTTTGTGAGGTTGTCAATTGGGGACACCCCTCGGGTTAGTAGTGTGTTCGTATGATGTTGTCACCACGTCTTGCCCAGTTGTGCTTGAAAAGTAAACAAAATTAATGTTGAATTTGACATCGTTTGGTTAAGCACTGTACCGTATTCCAGCCGGTGTGCTGTGTTGATTAAATAGCCTGTCATGTCTTTATTTGCCAGTGACCTTTGTTCAGTGCAGGGAATGAAGCTCGGTTTAGAGAGGAAGTCGTTTTATTGTCCTATTTGCTTGGCATAATGCTGAATGGGCAAATAAACCACTTGAGTGGACCGTTATATGCATTTGTGATAAAAGGCCATTTTAATCTGAGTGTCAATTTGAGTGGTGTCTTTGTAAAATTAATGCCGAAAATGGTTGTCCTTATTGTGATGGTTTTCCATTGTTTTACCAATAATGGCATTTGTTATTTTGCGGTGAATAAAGTTCCTGATTTAGTGAAATAAAACTTAAAAAAATTATACATTTAACTTTTTTTACACTATAACATATGTAGTTTTTGTTTATCCAACTTTGGCCTAATTTATCTTTATTTCCATGTGAAGATTAAAACCCATTAATTATTGCCAAGGTCCGTGCAAGATGGGGGTCGATAATGTTCGTGGCATGTCAGGGAAGTCCTAGCGGTCAGTATGGTCAGGATAGCAGAAAAATAATAACTTTGTTGTTTTTCAAACATGTAAATATAAAATGATATATAAACCAGTTTTAAAGTGAAACCTTTATATTTACTTGCGTTTTCCAATTTCCAATTTTAGTTATAACATAAAATGATTTTGCCTATACGGTATTGTAAATATTTAATAAATAGTAGTAATGAGGCCTGGATCCCCAGATGAGGTGAAAAAGTTCTGACACGAATTCCGAATGAAAGACGGCCACAGTGAGAGAGATACACAGAGATAAATAGATAAAATGATAGATATACATCGAGCGAAGACTTTAGAAGCACAGTCAAATAAAGAGACAAACGTGGAGAGAGATCAGAGCTTTGATTCCCTTGCCTTGTTTGTAGTTCACGTTGTCTGTGATGCTTTGTGAATGTTGCACCGTGGCACATTGTACACCATGCCCCAGGTCATTGTCGTCACTGCATTACTCATCTAGAATTCCTTCAATTCTCAAATTATGTTGTCCCTGGTATTTCCTTCCACATTTCCGTAATAACTGGGACTGTTCCTTGCCTAAACTATTAAGCCGATACTGCGATTGATGTTTGTTGCTTAAATTATTTTTATGTACCTAAATAAGTAGCAGTCTGAATATTTGTGTCAATGTCATGTGTACATGGATTTTTTTTATTTCCCGATCTTTAGCTCACTAAGTATTGTTTGTGTTCCTTCCAAATAATATATATAATCCAACTGAATTATATTCTGTTTTGCCCAGTGGTAAAATCGTACATATTTGTTGTTATATTTTACTGCACTTTATTTAACTGGTGATGGTTTATTTTTTCGTTGTTGCTTGCTTAAACGTTGAAGTTAAATAGTTTTGCTGTCATGCAGGATAACGTGGAGAGGGTCGATGCTGAGCTCGTTTCAGTGGAAGAGTTTATCGAGAAGTACGAGAGGCTGTACAAGCCCTGTGTGCTGCTCAATTGCCAGAAGACGTGGGCAGCGAATGAGAAATGGACACTGGATCGTCTCAAGAGGAAATACAGAAACCAAAAGTTCAAATGCGGTGAGGACAATGACGGCTACTCGGTCAAGCTGAAGATGAAGTACTACATAGATTACGTGGAGACTACGAATGACGACAGCCCACTGTACATCTTTGATAGCAGCTTTGGAGACCATGCCAAGAAAGGGAAGCTTCTGGAGGATTATGAGATCCCAGTGTTTTTTAAAGATGATCTTTTTAAGTACACTGGGGAAAAGCGAAGACCACCCTACAGGTAAATACTCTTATTTTCACCACTTTCATTTATTTAACGTAGGAAAAAGGGTAGAGCTAGCAAAGTGTTGTTCAAACAAGGGGTGATTTAAAAAATAAAGGGCTGCCATTAACATTTTAAAATAATATTCTGTATCCAAACATTTTTATACATAATGTAAAACAAGCAAAACAGACAACACCAAAAACTAGGAAAGCATCTGCCTTCTCAATTGAGCATTGGCAGATGCCCGAATTTCCATGCTTCCTTGATGGGAGCCAGTTCCTCTATCGGAAAACCACCATTGGCTTACCACAATGTGGTGCTGATATCATCAGCCTCACATAGAAGATTAACGGAGTCATTCTGCAATCAGGATCTGTACTGGCACCCTGGTGATTATGAGCATAGTCCTGGTCATATCTTGCCACCTGGCCGGCTATCCATGTCATGGATAGCATTGGAATTTCCATGGATAATTTAACAGATGGCTTCTACCATGTCACCCTGAAAGCACTCGCTCTCTCAAGAACTTGGAAGCTAGGCAAGATTGGTCCTTGTTATTGCTCGAATTTGATTCTGCCTGGGAATGCCAGGTTCTGTATGCCTGGGCTTATGGGATGGCTAGCAGATGCCAGTAAATGAATGCATTCTTCAATCTATCTGTGCAGAGGTTTGGGTGTTAAATGCTTGCATGCGGAGGTATCCTTCAGTACAAAAGAATGGAAACAGTGGTGTGGGGGGGGATGGGGAATTGTAAGATGGACATGTTGCAAAACTTAAAATATATCTGTGTAAAAATTGCGATGTTTTATATCTACATTACGTGGTCATGCTCTATTTGGTTATATATAACTTTCTGTTGAATATTGAAAGGAGACATTTTACATTTTCCAATTCCAAAGGATTAAATGAAGTCTATTACTAAAAAACATTTTTTTTATTTTACCAGGTATGGCCCACTGAGCTATATAGCTCTTTTTCAGAAGTGACCTGGTCACAATTAATAGCTCAACGAAGTGGTTTATCACATAGCAATGTATAGCAACCAAATACTCTTAAACGCATGTTTCTAAATGTGGAGGGAAAAGCCGGAGGACCCGGAGAAAAATCCACCCAACCACACAGACTCCAAATATACAGGCGTCGGGTCGAACCCACGACCTCCTACATTCCAGGAGAGGTAGTTAGCATCTCGCCACCATGACGCCCAGTCCATAGGTCATTTTAGCATGTTACCTCCTCACCTCACTTGGTTCAGCACGAGTGAGATAAAGTAAATCCTTCTTTATTGTTCAAACGTGGGTGACATTGCCTTTGCCTGTTTTTTTATTTTAATGCTTTCTCACCGGTTGAAAGCTTGTGGTAATTTATCGATTTGCACGTTCTTTCCGCCCATAAAGGGTGGTGTCCTTATAACTCTCGTAAATATATCCCAAGATATAGTTATATTTCTACTCGGAACACTCCCTACTGAAAACTGGCCACACTGATGAAAGTGAAAAAATTACTTTGCAAAAATGCAAATACATTTAGCTCTGACATCTCTTGTCGGGTTCCATCATACTGTTTAAATACTTCTGAAGATAAACGCATGTTGGAAAGTATTACATGATCCATGCATTTGCATATTTCCTAGTTTGTAATTGTAGGATTGCATGGTCATATATTTAAAATGAAAACTTGTTTTCTTAGAATATGGCAACCCGTGCAGATAGTAGGTGGTGTTTAATTAACAGACTTTTCAAAGTGGAATCGGTTAAAAATAACTAAATAAAATGTCTTCTTGGTTCTTTCGGTAAAGTCACGTAGAAGGGAAATAATAAAATAATAAAAATAAAACATAATAAAATACAATTCTCACGACGTTTCTGAGGACGGCTGCTTGCGTTGTGGCCGAAACGTTGTGAGAATTGCATTTTATTATGTTTTATTTTTATTATTTTATTATTTCCCTTCTACGTGACTTTACCGAAAGAACCAAGAAGATGAATCCCTGCAGTCACGAAAGCTTTAAATCGAAATTTAAATAAAATGTGTTTCCATCTTGTTTTTTTGTCTCATTAGGAATAGCTGTACTATAATTTTACAAATAATGTAACACCTTAACACGATCTTAAGCCAAAAAAATGCCTTCCAAACACGTATCTGTTTTTGTTTTAAGACTCTACAGTCTTAGAATTCTTAATGAGTGGAGTTAATGTTCGTTTTATCTTGACATTTTATACTAAATTACAGCTCATACAATATTAAACTCTAATAAAGCAAGTAGGCTGGAATGATATGACCCTCTGGCAATTTTTGATGAATCATCAATAATAGCTGGCGATTATATTTTCAAATCGAATATTTTTTTTCCATTATAGGTGATGGGAGTCAGTTCTTTGACTTTTTAAATGATACCGTTAATCACAGAAATGAGCAATTATGTTTTGCCCTTGGATTTGGTACCAAGAAGACATTGAACAAAATATACTTCAAGTTCTTAATGCATTGTGACTCAGAATGCACACTGGATGGCAACACTTGCCTTCCTGATGTATAAAATGAGAGCTCAGTACAACCTTCTGTTTCTATAATGCCAATGTTTACCTTATTGTATCATGTTTTTTCCCCGTGTGTCCTGGAATGAAGAGTGTTTGTATACTGGCTTGTGCACCGACGCATTATCAGCTGTTGTATCTGTACTCTTGTGTTCAGTCTTTTTGCACAGTCCTTGCTGTATTATATTTTTATATAATTATAATCTGGTGCCTTTTATTTTTCTGAACTTTGAAGTGGAAATTAATAAAATAAATAGCTGTATAAACGTTATTATTTGAGTGACATTACTACAAAATAAGTTGAAGAATTAAATACAAATGTAGCTTTACATTAATTGATCATGGCAGATTAAAAAAAAAACCTCGTGAGGTGACGATTGTAATTATGTTGAATTTCTTTAGCACCGTACGTAACCAACCGTGCTTCTTGGAGGTGCGTTCATAGTCCAATCTACGCTTCACCGCAAGATGGGTGGGGGGGTGGGTGAAGCATATTCCTGTGCCAGTCTGTACGTGCAATATGAAGGGGTATCAGTGGGCTCACCTATCAGTGTGGATTGGGTTGCCTTTTTCTTTTTTTGTAGGACTGATAGCCCCCGTGTTTGCTCTGATAAAGTGCCTGGGAGAAACAAAAGCTCGGGGCATTTACTTAAAATAGTCTCGCACCTTATTATTTTTTGATATATTTATCAAATTATATATTTTTCAAATACCTTACAGGTGAAGAAAATTAGTTTTTTTTGTACGACATCTAAACACTGGTAATTACAGCAATTATATTTTTCTTCAGGTGGTTTGTGATGGGTCCTGCAAGGTCAGGAACAGGAATTCACATTGATCCACTGGGCACGAGTGCCTGGAACGCGCTGGTGAAAGGGCACAAGCGCTGGTGTCTGTTTCCGACCAATACACCCCGTGAACTAATCAAAGTGGCACGGGAAGAGGGAGGCATCCAGCAAGACGAGGCCATCACGTGGTTTAGTGTCATCTACCCGCGCACACAAGAGCCCTCCTGGCCGCCAGAGTTCAGGCCACTCGAGATCCTGCAGAAGCCTGGAGAAACAGTGTTTGTCCCAGGTAAGCCTGCAGCCTGCGAATGTCAAGGGCTAATTGTGGGAGATTGAAAAATAGATTATTATTCTTGGTTCTTTTGGTAAAGTCACGTAGAAGGGAAACAATAAAATAATAAAAATATAAATCAATAAAATTCTCACGACGTTTCGACTGCAACACACAAGCACTTTTTTCAATTTATTTTGCTGTGTTTTTCACAACTGATGATGATTGCTTGTGTTGCAGTCGAAACGTCGTGAGAATTTTTTTTTGTTTCCCTTCTACGTGACTTTACCGAAAGAACCAAGAATATGAATCCCTGCAGTCACGAAAGCTTTAAATCAAAAGATAGATGATTATTTAGTTAATTCACAATTTCTGTTGCTCTAGATTGTTTTATGTGAAAACTAAGCCGACTCGAAATCTTCACCTCGTTCCTGTTAAACTTGATGTATTTTAGAATATAGGTGTTTTCATTTAAAGGGAAAGTGCAATTTGTGGGATGTATACAATAATGCATTGTTATAGGTGTCTTCATCTTAAGGGAAAGTGCAATTTGTGGGATGTATACAAGAATGGCATTGTTATTTAATCCCTACATCTTTCTGAAATAAAAAAAAATTGCCATCACTTTTGGACTGCGGAAGTGATGCTGTTGTCAAGCCGACGTGGCTAAATTCCAGACAATCTTATTTTGTGGGCGTGCAACAGAACCAAAACCTCTACATTGTCGACTTTGATCCATATTATCTGTGTTTGTTTTCGGGTCAGGCCACGTTGTAGTTTCATGCCATAATTCCTGTCACCAACTCTCCAACATTCGGCAAAGATAGTCACGTTTACAAATACATTATTTATTCACCCCAATGTAGTTGATCAAAATTCAGACCAATAAAACTCGCTGTCGGCCAAATAATTTTCGTGAGTGAATTCAACGTCTCAACGCATGACGTTTCGCTCAAACCTCTTTGTGCTTCATCAGATACTTACCTCGGATATCGAGTGCAATGCTGCTTCTCTGTGCTTAAGTATCGGATGTGACCTCAGCAACTGCCAAAGTGGATCATTTTTTGTAATTTGACCTAGTTGCTTATAGTGTTGTTATTTTTTTTACTTAAAAAAAAACTATTTAAATGGTCATATTCTTTGGGTCTTTCGGTAAAGTCACGTAGATAGGTTAAAAAAAAAAACTACAACGTTTCAATCGCAACGCAAAGTCATCAGGCCGAAAAAAAAAACCTATCTACGTGACTTTACCGAAAGACCCAAAGAATATGAATTCATGCAGTCACGAAAGCTTTAAGTCATTATTTAAATGGTCTTCAATGCGCTTTTTCAATTATCTACATTTAGTGTTTTCAAACATTGTGTTTCTTGCAGACCCAAACAAACTTAATGTCACCGTTCTTACTGAACAGTGCCAAATGGGGGTAGAGAGATGGCTAGACAAATATCATTATTGACGTACAGAAACAACATGCAACAGACACACATTAGCGTCCAACAGACGCGCGGGGACGTGGCGTTTTGGGTGTGAGTCCCACGTGGGGAGCTACATGCACCAGTAGAGGGCGCTTGACTTGCTGGGTCACGCCTCCTGGGCGAGAGCCTACACATGAAGTCGCGTGCATTTTGTGAAAGAAAAAAATATACTGTATAGGTTTTGATTGATTCTAGATTTGAAGCTTTCGTGGCTGCAAGGATTCATACTCTTAGGTTTTTTCGGTAAAGTCACGTAGGTAAAAAAAGAAAATTAATAAAAGTAATAATATAAATAAAATAATAAATCACGACGTTTCGGAGGCAACACAAGTCTCCGTCATCAGGTGGGACCGTCACAGCTAGATTTACTGTGTCAAGTGAGGCAAAAATTCCAAGATACAAGTTCTTAAATACAAGTTAAGGGGGGAGGAGGGGCTTATCTGAACATCTTGTATCTTGGAATTTTTGCCTCACTTGACACAGTAAATCTAGCTGTGACGGTCCCACCTGATGACGGAGACTTGTGTTGCCTCCGAAACGTCGTGATTTATTATTTTATTTATATTATTACTTTCATTAATTTTAATTTTCTTTTTTTACCTACGTGACTTTACCGAAAAAACCTAAGAGTAGGTTTTGATTGCTTTAATTAATGCAGATTTATTCGATATATAGATTTTTTATTGAAAAAGTTTAGATGATGTACTGTGTCATAGCACTTGAAAATCCTGATCCTTTTTACTTTGCTGCACGTGAAGGATTTGTTGAGATTTTTCTTTCATACAAATCTGATACCAGGGGGTGGAGTGATGGTGCAATTGTTTAAGCACTTTGCAAGGAACCCCCCATGACTTGAGTTTGAATCCTGGCCCCGTTCATGGCAACTATCTGAACCTTCCTCGACCCTTCTCTATACCAACCAGCACTGACCAGTGCTGACTTTGATCTGTATATTCAGTGTTTGTTTTTGGATTAGGCTACGTAGTACTGAAACAGTCCCCGGGATTCAGTGGGGAGGCCATTATCCAGCAGTGGATTGACAAAGGGCTGTGAAACAATGAGAGGAAACGCTTTTTATTGATGCAAATGTTTGCTGAACTATCATCACCAAAACTAAAATCGTTGTGCTTTTAAACGGAACTTGCATCGCATTATAACAGAATAAATTACATTTCAATCGACAAACCAGTAAGAAATGCAGACCTGAAATGTATTATTAAGGGGAACGCTTTGGTGTTAGTGAAGTCTGTTGTGGAACAGCTTGATGTGGTGATTATCAAGTCAGTCCCCCATTTTATTTGTGTCTATAAACTAATGTACATGACAAATAAAGCATAATCTAATTTAACGAACGCTTGGCTTAGATGTATAAACATTGCATATATATTGTAACCAATTTATGAATGACATTTAGAAAAGTATAAATAGCAGTAAGGCAACGATTACAACCTCTAAATGGCTAAATATTAACCCTGATTAAAATCCCTGCATACCAGGGATGCCAAATAAATAACTCATGAAGCACTCTGGCAGTGTTGTGCACTCCCACAGCCATAAGGGATACACTTATGTAGCCATAGGTACAGACACTTGTGTTGATTAAGATTTTATTTATTTCAGCAGGAAGGGCCCAATGAGCTTATTATGCTCTTTCACTGGCAACGTACAGGCATAAAATGCGTAATTTGCCATACACAAATGTGGCCCAGCTGACTGGAACGGCAGTCCCCTTTTGTTCCGCTATTTCCAACATTCTTTAATTTTATCGTTGCCAAAGCCCTTGCATTCATATACAACGCATAAGAGTACAACGCTTGGTGCCCACTTAACACGGCCATATCCCAATCAAATGATTTTCATTTTTTACCAATGGAATCAAACAGACATTCCTTGCGCTATTGTTGTTTTCAACATGGATTCTTTGTGCTCTGTGATGTCTATTTGTGTCATGTTATGTGCTTGAGGCATATGGTGGACACGGCATCTGTGCGATGGACATAGTCACTTAGCATGGCGAGCATTTAATGTATATATTACAAGGGAGATGAGGCAAACGCTAAAATATCGAGATCAACTATATGCTGGGAAAGAGGAATTGGCCAGCCCTTCCTTGTGATATCCACACTGAGTCATGTGTGACACATTATATAAAAGTATAGATGTCCCATTTGGAAATGCTCAGAATTTCTTAACCCACCTTATTACTGCTAGTTGGGGGAAGCTTATTATTGTTCACTATATCTCTTTCATGGAAGTGCACAGAAGAGATGAAGCAAGTGCATCTCCAGTGTTGGGGAATATTCTCTTGACTTGTTTGTCATGACTACTCCAGTTTGTGTCGCATGTAGCACACGTGATTAGGCACATGTCACATTTGGAAGCCAAAACATCATTTGAAGCAAGATGTTACACTTCTTAGACGTTTTCTGGGAGTTTCATTTTTCCCTCTGAATGGAAGAAATTATATCACAGTCACGATGGTTAGATTTGTCTAAAATGTTGATCTTCTTTGGTCAATGGTTATTATGAGGATGATCTGACTGCTGCTTTTGAGAGGATTCCAGATTAATGGATGAAAAAATTGAGCGTAATAATTTTATATTTAGATAGGATTCAGAGGTAGCTTTGTAAATTCACGATTAAAATATTTGTGCACACAAATGGAATAATGTGTACAAAAGCTAGATGTAAATGTACAGCTCTTTTATGAATCCACTACTTGACAAGGTTTCTCTGCATGCCCCGTGCGTGTCATGGGACTATTGGACCATAATTCACGCTGATCGGTTCAGTGAGGTGAAGGCTGAGGAGCATAGAATCACAGTACAACAATGTTTTTTTGCTGCTCTGCCCTTTGCTGGCCACAACAATGCACGGCCACACAGGCTAAATTTTGTACAGTAATGCGCTGAGTTACCTATAAAGGGACATATAAGATGTATGTGGGCATTCATGAAGGTGTACGTACAATCGTGAACAAATTTAAAACGCAATGCCATAATAAGTTGCAATTATATTTCTCCTTCGGACAGGTTGCTAAGGGCAGATATTAAATTTGGCACTGTGCTCATATTGGAACTGTTATAAATATTACTGTTTGTCAGAAATGTAAACAAATGAAAGAGTGCTTCACCTTTGTTACAGGTGGATGGTGGCATGTTGTCCTCAACCTCGAAAACACAATTGCAGTGACCCAAAACTTTGCAAGCGTCACAAACTTCCCAGTGGTTTGGCATAAAACTGTCAGGGGACGGCCGAAGCTCTCCAGAAAGTGGTACAGGTGTGTATTTGTTTAACATTCCATTCCTTATTGCTCTTTGCAATTTAAATAGTGGATTATACAAGTGAGCAGAATTTATAGATTTTTTTTCTTCCGATTTTATTTTTAGGCAGATGAAATGTATACGTGTTAGAGTATCAATAATTACACTAATGTAATATTTCTGACTTAAACGTATTTGGTCTTGTGATTCGAGACTGTTAAAGTAGCAGAGAGAGACATCGTTTATTGTCTCCCAGTGACAGAGTGCACTCTATCAGAGATGAGTAATAAGGTGTCTTGACCAATATCTGGAGGCTTTTTAGTTGTCACAATTCATGACCATTCAAAAGGAGAAGTGCTGTCAATTGGCAGCAAAACTAAAACCTTTTTACAAGGAATCATGTGTGCATTAACCACAATACTTGTGGTCAAAATGTAAACAAAAAACACTGATAATATATACATTGTCCTTGAAACTGATTGGTCCACACCAGAGACGGTTTTCTTTTGAGCCTCATCTCAATTGGTGCTAGACCAGAGGATGCCTTTTTTTGGCGTCCCATGGGTCTAGCACCAATTGAGATGAGGCTCAAAAGATTTCCGTCTCTGGTGTGGACCAATCAGTTTCAAGGACAGTGCATATATTACCAGAGTATTTTTGTTTGCATTTTGACCACAAGTATTGTGGTTAATGCAATAACATGATTCCTTATAAAAAGGTTTCAGTTTTGTTGCCAGAAAAAAGGGAAAAACCCTATTATTTTATTTTGGTACTGGCAAAGGAGGACTAATGATGTAAATACTTAGTGCATGTGTATTATATCACGGTAGAACTCCTCTTATCTGTGGGATAATTTAAGTGAGCGGCACAGATAAATAAATGATTGTCCTTCAGATTAATCTCTATTACCCGCAATATCAAGACATGAACTACCTAGAGGACTTATTCATTAAGAATTGCAGATAACACAATTACTTGAAAAGTGTATTGCAAGAAAGCCATCAGTTTTTTGGGACAGCATGTGATCCAATTGACGTGGTCATATCGCTAATTATTACTGTATACGCCTATGCTGTATCTAAGTTAGTTGGCAATGTGCTTCGATGTATTCGGTAAGCTAAATATGAGTAGATGGTTATAGAAGCTTTATAGTCCGGGAAGAGCCCAATGAGAACAGATGTATAATTTTCAAGGGAGATGTAGATTTAAATAAATAAAGCAAAATTACAAACAGTTACCAATAATGTAAACAATGCAGAGAGCACTATTTGATACAAATAAAACATACAAGAGAAACGTTAAATATAGCTATTATTAAACTTTACATATTGAGAAATATATGCGTTAAATGGATGTCTGCTTTTCATTTTAAACACGTTCACAATTGCCAAATAGTCTACTGGCTTTCATCGTTGTTTTAACGTTTACTGTAAGTCTGTAAGTATATGTAAGTATCCATGGGGGCGGCTGATCTGCGATCCTTTCTGTTGTCTGCAGACCCCTGGGGGATTCACAGGTAAGATGATCGGAAAGGCAGAAACTTTAAATTTGCCTTTGCAGTACCAACTCCTTAGAATCTGTCTTTCTGTGGAATACACAATTATTTTATTTGCAAGCAATGTATTATTAACTGCCAGCTTGGATTTTTGAATCTAAAGTCGTTATTAGACTCGTCATGAAAGTGTAATTTGGCCTTGTTGTAAGATTTCAAAGTAAACAGAGTAGTATTGCTGTTTATCAGCTTAAGAAAACCGATGTATTCCTCATTATGCGACCTGCAATGCCATGTGGGGCCGCAGATAATAGTATTCACGGATAAGAGGAGTAGCTCTTACATTGTCTGAGAGATTCACTGGCAATTTTTACACGTCACACATTCCCACTCTCTACGGAGATGGTCTGTCGCATCATTCATGTACCACGTGAGTGGCCCCTGTAATTAAAAATCAAATAAATATTGTACTGAGTAAGCCAAGTCATAAAATGTGTGCAATATACTACAAACCTCTTTGCTGTGACAAGCGATGGGTCCAGCAGTCATCTGCTTTGGGTGGCCACTGAGCTATTCCACATTTCTGTGGCGAGGCGCTAGTTCCATTCACGCACGAGGACAGTTGACTTGCCACAAATTGGGTACTCGTATTCGGAAGGAATTATTGGACGAGTTCGTGTGCAACCGTCCGGTTGGATGTCGAGTGCTTTTACCACAACATCGGTGACCAAAATTATAATACCAAAATTAATGCTCATTATTTTATATTTTAGATTACCAACATTGTGGTCCAATCGTGATGTTTGTGTGCATCGTTGGGTGTTTTTTTGGAACTGTAGAATTTGTAAATGAGCAACTGGCTGAAAGACACCAATTTTTCTGCGTATTTTTATTTAAAGGGCTTTGTATATGACGTGATTTGTTTTTCATCTGCTACAATCGTAAACGTGGGCCCACCATATATGAGAATTTACCATCTAGAGTTTTGAGTCTTCTGCTAAATGCAAATATACTTTTTAAAAGGCTGGTATTTGATTATCTTTGGAGTGAACAGCATTATTAAGGTACATATTTCCCTCACTTTATGTGGTGATGTGTTCCAAGAAAAGGGCTCACAAAGCGAAACCGCACGAGACGGCTGCCTGCCCCGAGTAGTGCGCACAGTACAATCCACACAATATTGTCCCACGTCTGACCGCATCGTGGCATTTGAGTGAATTAAAACCACCGCATAGTGTAGCGAATGTTGGGTAGATGTATGTTAGCCGCATAGTGAGGGAGACTCATAGTTGTGGCTCCACAGTCACTGGGTCATTTTGCCGAGTGTTATGCATGCCTGCAATCAAGTGCTTTTGGCGCAGGTTTGGTGGATAACACAGAAATTTTGCGTAACCATTCCAAGCTACTGGATCGTAAGGTGATAGCAGTGGAAGAATTGAATTGTGCCATATTGTATGATATTAAGTGTTCTTTTCTTGTATGTTTGAGTTTTACTCCGGTTTTTACACCCACATGAACATACTCGTTACGAAAGAAATTGCCCAAACATCCAATTAATTAATTGCTTTCCTGAGGAAAATAACTTGACACTCGGTCAAACACACTTGTATTGTTTAAATAATTCACAGTTTTTTTTAATTCTTGTGTCTTTTAGAATCTTAAAGCAGGAGTTCCCAGATCTGGCAGCGGTGGCTGACTCCGTGAACCTCCAGCAGTCGACAGGATTTGCCTCGGACTCCTCCAGTGACTCCTCCTCCTCCAGCTCTTCGAGTTCTTCTGATTCGGGCTCTGAGGTCAGTTTAACCCCTTCCCATTCCGATAACGTACGTACGTACGTGTACGTCATCGGAAATTGTATTCAATTGAAAGCATGGAATTGTATTTTCAAGTAAAAAATCGTGAAAACGGAACACCTCTCAACATGTAAATTGTGCATGTGTACACCATGTATACTTTCTAAAATGTTCCTAGACCCACTGTTGACTCAAAGGCATGCATGCACACTGCATGAATGATAGCTATACATGCACTTAACTGTAAAGTCACACACACTTACACGTGCATACCAATATCCCACACTACAGAAACCCTGTGTATCCTGGAGTTCCAGGCATATAGGATGGATGCATGTTTTCCTGCCTGTTTGGTGGCTCGAATTTTCTCAAAAATTGATCTACACTTAGCTGGAACCTTTTGTGTAAAACGTAAAGAAAACTTGTTTAATTGTGTTGTTAAGTAGTGGTCGGTAAATCTTGACTTAAAGCTTTTGTGACTGCAGGAATTCATATTCTTTGGATCTTTGGGTCTTGGACGCTGCTCTCCAATCTTAATTTAACATTCTAATCTCTCACATTCAACATAGCCACCTCCGCTCCGTCGTCTTGGAGATCGCCCTCCGATCTTACATTAACGTGCTAATTTATCGCATTAAATCACTAGCCCCGCCAATTTCGTTTATGACCCTTGGGCTACACCCATTTTTAAACCTTTAAAACAGTCTGCCTCAGCAGCTTTCCTCTTTTCTCCTGATGATGATGATCGCTTGTGTTGTGATCGAAACGTAGTTTCTTGTTATTTTCTTTCAACCTATCTACGTGACTTTATCGAAAGACCCAAAGAATAGTGCTCGGTACATATACTTCATTAGACCTCCTTTGCCAGTACCAAAATATAATAATAGGGTTTTTCCACTTTTTTATGGCAACAAAACTGAAACCTTTTTACAAGGATTCATGTCTGCATTAACCACAATACTTGCAGTCAAAATGCAAACAAAAACACAC
Source organism: Entosphenus tridentatus (assembly GCA_014621495.2). Lineage (NCBI taxonomy): Eukaryota > Metazoa > Chordata > Hyperoartia > Petromyzontiformes > Petromyzontidae > Entosphenus > Entosphenus tridentatus. The sequence goes on along the minus strand of CM025639.2, from coordinate 7,527,131 downwards.
TGATAATATATGCATTGTCCTTGAAACTGATTGGTCCACACCATTTTGACGGCAAGTATTGTGGTTAATGCAGACATGAATCCTTGTAAAAAGGTTTCAGTTTTGTTACCAGAAAAAAGGGTGGAAAACCTATTATTATTATGGTACATATACTGTCCGCGCAATATATTTTTCAGCAGATAGTTGCAATCTCATATCCATTGATATATATTTTTTGTTTAATGATTTACACGTGTTTGTGCCTTTTTTCTCCAGAATATTGGAAACGGAGAAGGAATGACGCACAAGAGAAAGAGATTAAAATCTTCCACAGATCGAAGTGTTGTCAATGACAAGGATTGTGGACTAAAATCTGAGCGAAATACCAGAAGATAACTTTTTTGCACATCGCATACACGACTGCGGTTTCTGAAGAATTTGCAATGATAAAACATTCAATGATTATCGTTCAGCATGTAGTGTGCTAACATTTGTATTGAACTTCAAGAAATCCCTCTGAGTATTTGTAATTAATGTATGGCATTTAAACTTTAAAAAAAAATGTTTTTAAGCAATAAATTGAGAAAACAAAATCTAATTGATCACAAATACATTTGAATGTATTTTTCAATTTGTTTAGTTTGTTTATTAAGTTACCACAGTCCATTACGGTTGAAATGTTATCTGTTATCAATCACTTAGAGGGGGTGGCCCCTTTAGATTATCACATTTTTGCATAAGAAGTCTTTATATTTGCAATTTAAAAATTCTCTTTATCAACGTCCTTATCAGCGTCCTTATTATTTGCTGTATATGGATAATAGAGTTAATTTGCTGTTTGACTTTTCTCATGGTGAAATATCTGGAATAAAATATGCGGAATTTGTGGAGTGTGTTGCATTATAGCGGTGGAGTGCCCGTGCACCTTGGGGCTTGATGAAAAGTCTCCCCACACTTGCCAGATGAGGACTTTCCAGATGAGGACGGACCAGTGATGCTACGATCCATATTCCTGCATATGAATGGGTCCTCGACGGTGATTACACTGGTCAACACACTTTTTCTGGCATAAGGTATTCCAACGGTTTTAAGGTAATTTTGGGGTGCTGATTCCAAGTCTGGCAATCAGTTTTTGACTATCACATCAGGTTTTTGAGATATCAAATATTGCATTTTCAATAAAAACTGCAGAAGAGAAATATTAAATAAATGTGGATATTTACATAAAATGATATTATAAACACACTATCTTAAAAATACAGCACCATATTTTAACACTAAAGCAGTCACTGACTCGCAACAACTTGCAATCATAAGTGACAGAGTTAATTTCGGGTAAAATCAATGAAAATGGGGTATGCCGATAGCATAGAAATGAGACGTGATAGAGAAAATCTGAGATCAGATTTGGAATCAACACCCTGAAATTAGTCTAAAACAGCTGCAAAAGTCCAGGCCAGATAAAACAAAAATTTTGTTGACCAGTGTTATCCTCAGCCACGGTCTCTTTTTTGTTGCCATGAAATCGCCCATTCTAGAGAGCGTTTGCCAGAGCCTACTTTTGGAGACTCGTAAGCAACGCGCGTGTCTTTGCGTGTGGGCATGGGGCATGGGACACGCGTGTGTGCAGACGAGCAAACGGCCGGTGGATGATGCAGATTTGTTAAGCTCCATGGCCCTTTTGGCAAGGATATGGCAGTGTAGCAAGCAGGTAAGTGAACCCATGCATCTCAGACTTTTCAGGGGTATTCTGTAAAGTTTTTGCAGTAGGGTGATAATGCAGCTCCGTGTAAAAAAAAAGCGCTATTTGTAGTTTTTTTAGCATTGTGATTTTTGGCAAAGACGTTACCATGGACGAATATGCGTGGTGTTTTCTGGTTACTCGTTTCCTCGCATGCAAACTAATTGAAACGAGAGTTGAGTGTTTTAGATAACAGCAATGACCACCGGCAATGTTAGGAACACCGCTGCAGTGACGTGCAGTTGTGGCACGCCTGGAATCCAACACTTTGGAAGGAAGGGCTGCTGGATAACGCAGAATTGTAAAACCCACCGTTTAAGATGGTGAGATGGCAGTACAGCAAGAGGATACGCGAAACGAATATACTGAACTTTTTTTGCAGCCTCATGCATGGGAACTCCACCCTCCCCTCTATGCAAACACAAAAAAATCCACTCAATGAGGCATTGCTGGGAAAATATCAACGGCAGCCATCCGCCAGTTATAAATCTGCGTTGTAACCACCATTGACGGTAGAAACGTTAACATCAGAAACAGCAGCACCGTAGTCGCAGCAGCAGAGTGACCATTTTAGGATCTGAGTTGTATATCCATGGAATGGAACTTAGTTAAGAAAAATTCAGGTACATGGTCATCCTCGTATCCATAGGAAATTTGCATGGATACATTTAACGAACGTTAGCTCACTTGCATGCCTATCGAGATGTAAATAGCCCGGCGCCCACATCTGAAATACATTGAAGGAGACACCCCCTCATTGCTTTAAAACCGATATGTTTTATATTGTCAGTAAAATTGTTGTGAAATTTTTAATTACGTAAAAGGTGGTTTGAACATTCTACAGGACGTCAAAAGGATACGCCTTTTGGCTATACGCCTTTTGGCATCCTCTGGTCTAACAACGTTTGAGACGAGGCTCAAAAGAAAGCTGCTGATGTGGACCAATCGGTTTCAAGGACAATGCATATATTATCAAGAGTATTTTTTGTTTGCATTGTGACCACACGCATTGTGGTTAATGCAGACATGATTCCTTGTAAAAGGTTTCAGTTTGGTTTTTCACATCTTAACATCTGTTTTGTTGCCAGAAAAAATGGGAAAGACCTTTTTATCATTTTGGTATTGGCAAAGGAGATCCCACGAGGTAGCGTGTAATCAATGTTTTAAATGCTTATACACTTGGGCACTAATGACAAACCGCATATCACTGAACATGCCAAATAAACCTTGTAGAGATAATTTGGATGCCAGGAATCCAAAGATTATAATACCAAAGACTTTGGAGATTTTAGGATGAAACGTGTAAAAAAATGTTGAAATTATTAAGTTTGCAAAAATGTATTCCTCGTAAAATGTTTATATTTGGTCTATGAACATCTTAACACCTATTATATTGCCAGAAAGGGTCAAACCTATTGTTATTTTTTCATAATAAAGTAAATTAATTTTAAAAAATTGACAACATTAAATCACGCACGAGAACATAAATCAACGATTGCAGGTCGAGGGGGTCGAGTTCCCCCCCCCCCCCCCCCATAAGTACCGATTATATTTATATTAAATGTATGTATTAGCTAAAATCCCGGAGTGCTGGACACTCGAATGGGTTTCTCATGTATCTCGTTGGCACGTGTTGGTGACCAATACACACCGGATGTAACAATCCATTTTGACGAGATTCCTATATTCACAAATTAAATTTCTGGTAGACAAATCCAATCACGACGGCTAATAGAAGCGGATGCTAATTGTTGCTTAATGTTATTTTATTCAATTTCTGTCAGTATTTTGTAAAAGGTACTAAGGTTATATGATCAAAAGTATTAAGTAGTTCAGGTGCATGTTATGTTATGTATCTGCTTTTAACAAGATTCCGTTAGTATAAAATTTCGATTTGGTACATCCGATAATATTAACATTCGTATAACCAATATCCTAAATATCGTAGGATGTTTATGTAAATGACCACATTAATGTTTAGGTATAAAAACCTATTTCATACTAGATATGATTAAAATGATAACATATTTTTTACATGCATTTCTCATCTAAGTTGTGTTTGGAAATAAATGCATGAACCAGAAGTTTTGCATTGGGTTTATGTGGTCACTTATGAATACACACTTCACATGACCAAGTCCACATATGTTTCATGTTGGAGCAGACATTTCTAACCAAAAGAAGCTATTGGTGGTGAGTGCTCGTTTGGTCGTCAGTCTTTGGGCGAGGTAACATTCTTGTACCGGCCTTTCGTGTCGGTGACAATGTGTTCACGAACTCGGTCACACTGAAAGATAACTTTATTATAATTGGTTTTTTTACCCTTTTATCTGGCAGCAAAACTGACACCTTTTTTAACAAGGAGTCATGTTTGCATTGACCACAATACCTGCGGTCGGAATGCAAACAAAAAACAACTCTGATAATGTATGCACTGTCCTTGAAATTGATTGGTCCACACCCGAGACATCTTATCTTAGAGCCTACCTAGTCTCACATGGTGTTGGACCAGATGACGCCTAAAGGCGCACAACTCAAAGACAATGCACCATCAGAGTATGAGAGCTCGGGGAAAGCATTTACACCATTGGAACCTCATTTGCCAGTAACAAAATATGATAATTGTTTTTGACCCTTTTATCTGGCAACAAAACGGACACCTTTTTTATTGTGGTCAATGCAAACATGACTCCTTGTAAAAAAAGCGTGTCCGTTTTTTTGCCAGATAAAAGGGTAAATAAACAATTATCATATTTTTGCTACTGGCAAAGGAGGTTCCAATGGGATAACTTTATTGTTCTCTGATAGCATTACTGAATTGGATGTTCCATGCAAATTACTTTGTTGGCTTTTCCATAGCTGCACTTCAAAGAATGCAAGAGCCATCACGTACGAATGGATTTGATTCGTTATCTGTAGCTACACATTTTATTACAGATATGAAGAGACAATGGTGGTATCCGAAGTCCAGATCTCACTGTATTTGTCAAGAGAATTCTTCTTTTCATGATACTCTTCATTGTTTTCAAAAACGCAGTTTTTCTGAAAACACAAATGCATAATAATCTTGTTATCACTGAGTATTTTAATATATGGTGCATATTGTGGGTTTTGCAAAACAGATGTAGACGACACAGTTTCCCTGAGCACGCATGAACTGTTCTGTGTACATGCTTGCACATGCTAACTGCTTCCATGTCATCAAGTGTGGACGAACCAGATCCAACAGTGCTATGAGAGATTTTCAGAAATGGACATGTCTTGAAAAGGCTCCACACTGTTCAAACATCCCGTGAGCAGTGTGTGCCACGGAGCTCTCTCAACCCAGGGTTTGTATTAAGAGCAGCATGGTTCGATAATACTTGCACTTACTAAGACTGGGTCTAACACATTCCTGCGGAGGGAGCTGGTAGGACTGTTGAGTTGCTCGGTCAATGGCCAGGGTCAACGGCGGCGTGGTGTATTCCGCAACTATGGCCGACTGTGAGGGCGGGCACAAGCTGGCGTGAGTAGGTTAAACGTTGAGTTTTATAAGGGCACCACGGGTGACCAGCCCCTCCCCTCCCCACCCCTCCCACCCCCCACCCAGCCTCACCCAGCCCCTCCCCACCCTCCCCACCCCACCCTCCCCTCTCCACCCCTCCCATTTTTGGATGCATGACGGACGGACGGACACAATAATCCCCTGTGGGCTGGTGTAACCAGGAGGTTCCTACCAGTAAAATAGATTTTATTGGTGTGATGAATGTGTGCGTTTTTGAGCGGTAGTACAGCAAACAGCGGACAGCGTGCTGTGCTATGGACCAGGCGAACGGCCAACACCAGTGACAATTATCTGAACCGGTCCTGGGCCCTCCCCTAGGTCGACTCAGCCTCAAATGAGTACCTGGTGCAGTGTGTAAACATCACCACTCGGGACACAAAGGCGGCCCGGACGTGGTGCTGGCCACCCACCCCCTCGTCTGCTGTGCCGGTCTTCATAGGTGCTCGCTAACAGCACTTGCCCCAACAATCAGTTAAGGCTATAAGATGGATCTTTGTCTTTGTTTGCATTTGTGTAAGCCAACCAAAGGCCCTTGCAAAGGGTATCCAATTCAGCATTAAAATATATTTTTTTACTGTAGAGCAGCGGTGCAATGTTCCGCTAACTGCACTCTGAACACAGTAACCCGAGTTTGATTGCCAACCACCGATTTTAACTGGTTTTGGCACTCACGGAGTGCAGTAATCGTTGTTCATGGGAGTGACACAAGCATACGTTGTAAAAATAGGGTTGGATAGATCTTTGGTTAAGTTTCGGGTTGGGACTACTCTCTGCAACACTTTTGCAATGCAGCAGTATTTTACACTTCAGCATCAAAGCCCCCATCACCGCCACCCGTGGTTATGCAACTGGTCATGATGGGACCATTTGCGCATTCTCGAAGATCTATGCAATTGGCATTAACGAAACGAGTGCAGTGGGAGTGAAGGTGTCCAAACCAGACATCCGTCCCACCTTCAGCTGATCTCCACTGCCAAAGCAGCAGGACAGGGCCTCGCGAGCTTTGTGGTAGATGGGAGCGAGGAGCGTTGGATCAATGGGGCGTTTAGAATTTCCTCCTAAATAAAGCGACATACCACAGTCAAGCATTAAGTGAAATTGAGCGTTTGTTACTTTAAAAAAACAGAGGAATATATTAAAAAGGGAATAATAAATGTGCAGCCTTGCAATGTCTTGTTCACACCACTGCTGGAGGAAGGGCCTCTATTAGAAGATACTTGGCTTACTATGCAGTGCTATTATATTCTAACAATATTTTAGTCTAAATAAGATCCCCGCAAGTGGAGCAAAACGACGGACATCAAGCAGAACAAGAGGCATTACAATCCAAAACCAAAAACCAGAGCACCGTATTCCAATATTTATTATCATAATCATGATATGAGTTAAAATACATATCGTTCGTTTTGCAAAGAGAGCAGTGTAGATGCACCATTAATGAGCTTGTGTGTGTGTTTGTATACAATGCAAAGTATCCAGCACCCACCTGTTACGAGGCTTATCACAACGCTCACAAGCACAGTTCCCAGCCAACCTATTGGGCTGTAGTGTAGATAGGAGATGGAGTAGAATGTGCCTGCAATTGTCGGCCTGGGCATTGGTGGCAGTTGTGCACGTGTACCCAGCAGGACATGCAGCGGATGTGGGAGGAGACGTGAGTGTGTGTATGTTTTGGAGGTTGGCAAGATTTTGGAGGGGGGACAAAAGATGGATGATAATTAATACACAAAATAATTGATTGTAATATAGGCTGGTCAGAAGGAACTGAAATACTCTGATATCAACAATTGTGTTGTCGATACTGCCATAATGGTAATTGGAAATTCACCAGAAGAGGTATATTTGACATTACAAAGTGATTTTGGTCTCATTCAGCATGAGCTTATTTCCCTCAAATTGGTTCTGAATGCAAATCCAACCAAAGTCATGGTTTTCTCCAATAAAGGAAATCCTGTCACGTTTCCAACCCAGGTTATGTCTCCATGTAATCAACAAATTGAACAAGTGGAGAAGAACAAGTACTTTGATTTTATCATCGATTCTAAATTGAAGTGTCATTCTCACATTCCAAAGTTAGGTCAAGTTAATATATTGTTGAAAGCGGAGTTGTATTTAACAGCTGCTATACAACTTTATTTCTGATAAAGAAAACACTTGTCCCAAAATGCAGTCTATACATTTGCTAATAAAATGTATTAAAACACACTACAGACTGGTGTGAGTCGAGCTACAGAAGGCATATCAGCAGTACCTTTAGGAAAGTAACATCAGTGTTTTCTTCACTTTAAAGTGGAATGTCACTTTTCAATCTACAGCCCTGCCTTTTGGAAAAAGTTGTATCCCAGCAGTGATGATCAATTTGGTGCTACACCAATGATACTCAATGAAAATCAAGGACTATGCATTTTCATGTCTAGTGCTGTGGTAGAGCACTCTGCTCAACATATGAAGGTTGGAAGTTAATATCTCGCCCAGGGACCCACTTAGCCCACAATCCCATGTGCTGCTAGCCAATAATGGTTGTTTATGGAGAGTCATGCTCCATCGTAGTAGTGAGGAATTTCTACTGTTGGCTCAGGGCTGCCAACACTGGCGGAGCAAGTGGGGGTGGGTGGGGTAGCACGTGCCCCACCAATGACCCGATCGAAATCTCTAATTTCGATCGGATCATTGGGGTTTATTAGTAATAAATCGGCATTTTGCGACCCCCACTGCCACTGTGTAGCATATTATTACGTGCCAGGGCTCTATGAGATGATAGGACAATAGTCTGAGTCCATAATTTTGCAATAAGTAACGGAAAAGCAGTTATACGTGACTCACAGAATTGTGCGCAGTTGTGTATACAGCACACGACTTCCCTGAAGGCAAACACCTTCAGCGAGCGCGATGCCGATCACACACAGTTCGAATTAGACCCTTGATCGATCATCGCCACACACGCGTCGAATAAAAAGCAAGGGACAAGTCCTTACTTACTAACAGCTCCTATCATTTTTCATTGCTGGAGGGGTTGCCCTGCTACCTGAAAATCCTGGCTCCACTATTGGCTGCCAACAGACCTAAGCACCACCAATGCTTATTTTAGTATGGGGACAATGTTAGTCATGTGTTTAGCTTCTCTTCAAGGTAATAACATACCTTTCATTTGATGGGTTGGCAGTGCTCACGAGGGACGCTATTGTGCTGTATTGGCCAATGTCTGTGATGTTGGTCGTATTGAGTGAACACCCAGCCACGCTCATGTCCAGAATGTCAGTGAATTCAGCAGTGGGTGGGTAGATTTGACCACCAAGACCAACCCAGAGAGATAGGACCAGTCCTGTGATGAGCCCTACAAATGTACCCTACCAAAAATAAAGTCAAGTTTACAACCATTCATTATGTGCAATACAATACAAAATAGATGCGGACAGCAAAGACTTATATTTAAAACCTTATTTATCTTACAATAGGATTCCTAAGATTCAGTCACAACATTTATATTAATAAAAAAACATTGCAAATGCATTTAAAACGTGCATGTTCGGAAGAAAAATGAAAGACAGAACGAGGAGGGCATGAATTAGCAAACCAAAACGTTAGACATTGTTTTAAAACTCTTAAGAAATTAAGAGGTCTTGAAGATGATACATTGCAAGGTGGGGTGCTCTCGAAGGACAAGGCTGACAAGCACAGCCCACAGCCCTGAGAGAACAATTTCAGAGATGGAGCAATGATCACCAAATCAGCAAATAATTTAGTTCATTATGGAGTAATGATATTAGCTCACTTGCAGAAGTTGGATGTGTTGCAGGACCATAAGGAACATCAATGGCTTTAATTCATCCATGGATAGACGATGGCTGATGATTCGGTGCAGTGATTGATTTTATGTTATTATTTAGTTGGTTAATTATATTTTAGGTTAAACTATTCACACAATGTTGTGAAATTGTGTATATACTAAGTAGCAGAACAGCATCGACTTGGAATCATAATAAGAATGCGGCTCATAGCACAGTGCTTCCCAAACAAACCTTGGAGTTGGCAAATGGAAACAGAGCAGCCAGAGTGAAGACTCCGAGGACAGGACCACCAATTATCCCAGTAAAACTGAGGGATGCCTGCAGACAGCAGTGGAGACACAACGTAAGCCATTGACCAAAGTATAACAAGTGCAATCCACAACACACTTACCCTTGAACCAAGTCTAACTCTATGTGGTCATCAGTTGTGCTAGGAAAGGCGCTATGTTGTCACCAATGTAATTATAGTCGATATTCTCTCATAAGAGAACGACGCTCATGCATCACAGTATTTGTAGGTCTTCATACTAAAGTAGATTTTGCTCATGAAATGCTGTATGCTCAATGCAGTATGTATGCACCTTTTTTGTAAATGTTAACATGGTATTGGGTTATGGTACAAAAATTTACATGCCCACAACCCCATCATCACCTGAGAATTCTTTACTCGTTTCTCTGCGAAATTTTCGTTTTTGTTGTGCTCACACACCATGTATCTCCCTTATGAAATATCCAGGCAACTGGTTAACAAATACAATTAACTAAAACTGGACGTGATTGCTGAGCAGACTATTATACATTTGCATAATAATTGCATCACGTAGGTTTCAGGCATTATAATTTAATTAGAACAAGGACAAATCATGAAATCACAACTAAGCGTTTATACTGACCTGACAAAGCATCCGGATTTTGCTACTGGTGTTATGTAATGAGACGAAATATAAATTCAAACCCACAGACAAGTGCAACACCCTGTCATAGAAAACAGTATATGAAAGTTGACACCATAGAACTACACCATTGGAATCTCCTTTGCCAGTAGCAAAATATGTCATCTGGTCCAACACCATGTGAGACTAGGCTCTAAGAAAAGCTGTCTCGGGTGTGGACCAATCAATTTCAAGGACAGTGCATACATTATCAGAGTTGTGTTTTTTTGTTTGCATTCCGACCACAGGTATTGTGGTCAATGCAAACATGACTCCTTGTAAAAAAAGTGTCAGTTTTGTTGCCAGATAAAAGGGTAAAAAAACAATTACCATAGAACTACTTCTGAAATATCTTGAATGACCTCTGATACAGCAGCACTTCCCCACTCAATTTGCTACAGAGCAGTATTCATTGCACGACAAACCCATACATTAAAAGAATTATAATTATTGGAATCTAGCCAAATTAAGTGAAGTAGCAAATTAAACACGAGACTCAAACCCAGACCATAGTGGTGCACGGAAAGCACTCTGACCTCTGAGCTATCTGGCCAACTCTCACAGAGAGCATTTTGTAGTTGGAATTTAAACATTGTATAGTATACGTTAACAATTTTCTATTTTTAGATCATTGGTTCGTGTATAAATATGTAATGGGTTCCGGAGACACTTGTAGAGGTAACTTCTTTATTACAATCCAACACTCCAACAGTCCTGATACTCTTTTACAGCCTAGGTACACAGCCTCGGAACTCGCCCTCACAAGGACGTAGAACCGGGAGTTCCAGAGTCCCACCACTGGCCCTCACAGCATCCCAGGGTCCTGAGATGGCTGGTCTTGGGTCTTGAGCTACAACTGGCCCTGATCGGCCAGGGAGCTGCCCTTTTATGCCTCGTCCCCAACGAGGGGTGGTGTTGGGTGCGCCCCCAGATATTCCACAGAGCACACACAGCCCCCCCGTTGGTGGCGCCAAGGGGCTTAACTGGCTGGGTTGTCTGGGATCCCAGCGCCTGGCGCCAAGGGGCTTAAGCGTCTGGGTTGCCTAGGGTCCCAGAGCCCCCAGCAGCCCCTCCCCTCTTATGTCACTACAAATATATAAATATAAAACTACTACATTTAATTCGATTATGAAAAGCTCTGGTGACAGAAACTGTTGTTAAATAGTTATTTCCTCGCTGATGCAACATTTAATCTAAAAACTCTTAACAATACTGTCACTGAATCAGCAAAAAACATAATTTAGAACGACTACACGTGCAATGAGGTTGATCGGAAAGTTGTGTGTGGTGGGTAAAGTTTGAGTAATCCCACCTCTTCCAAAACGTCTGACCAGCAATGCATGAGTAGGCCAATTAACCTCTGGAGGAGCTCTCGAGAGCTTCTGCTAGTGGAGGCCCATCTGCCAGCAGTGGCATAAGCAACTGCAGGATTTCTACTTGACCTTTAACCTGTGTAATCATGGGTGGAGTGTGGTGGGGGGGTGCACTGGGGGGTGGGGGGGGGGACCCCTCACCACAACTAGGCGCATTTATAAATTTATTTTCCCTGATTTTACAAATGATTCCTGATTTGAGAGACAATATCAAAGTCAAACTCCACTTATGTGTCGAATAAATTATTCACTATATTCAGCATTATAAACCAAAGAGTCAAGCAACCACTGTATAATGTTTTTGATCAATACATTTAAAACTAAATTACCTGTATGATGTTTCCTTGCAACAGCGATGCAACACCAGCCACACCAATAGTGATCAAACCAAAGAACACAGCTGTTGGAATTTAACAAAGGTACATTTAGTTGTTCCAGTTACTCATTTGTCAATGCAAGTATTTGTTTCCAAGCAATTGGCATTCAACACAGAATAAAAACAACTCTGGATCGATTTGGACGTTCTATATCGCATCAGAAGAGTCGGGCTTTCGTGAACAAATGCTGCTGGGTAATATTGGTCTGAAAATCCAATAGGCTGATGGAGCTATACATATCTTTATATATTTTTGTATGTGGCGACAGAATGGAGTTCTGTTCATATGTGCTCTTACATATGCATGGCAGTGGTCCGCATTACCAACGATTCCATATACTCCAACTGCTAAAGTTCACACAGTGCATCAAGCTGTTTCCTCAATGTTCATATTCCAATACGGGAGAGCTTTACTTTTCTGCTATGATACGGACATCACTCATGCATAATAAAGTAAAGTTCAATAGAATAAACTGCACGTGACTGTCGCATTCAGCTTAGGGGATCATTCCATCTTATCCACACTTATCACAAGTGCACAAACTACATAGCAGAGAGAGGGAGGCATATGTTTTATAAATGTGTTGCGTGGTAGAAAAGGACGCTGAAGCCGGTCGTGTAGGGGCTGACGCCAAACTGTTTATTTGGGGCTTACGCCTAACTCGGGGGAAGGGGTTAACACAAGGGTTATTAACTAAGCTCCCCAGGGGAAGGGTACTGGGAGCTCCCTACACCCCACCAGGCTATCGGGCTCTTCCCACAGCACTGACCGAGGGTTCATCCAACTCGGCCAGCCGGGTAAAGCAGCCCTTATGCCTGGCTCTCAAACCCCCTATCCCGGAGCCCCCTACTTCCTAACCACTCACTCCTCTGACTCTCGGCGAAGACCCCGTCCACGTCACGGGTCTCCCCTCAAATACCCCGGGGGGCATGACGTCACTTTACCCTGACGGCATTCCCCCGAGGCGAGTGTGACCTGACGTCAGCACTCCACTCCTCAACAAATGCACAGAAATTCGATAAACTCTGGGTGTGTAATTATAATTATTATCCGTTACATAGCGACAACTTGAGAAAAGGACGCGATGTTCACGTGTGCATGAACGAGTGATTACACATTACAAGGACTTTGCCCGATGGCTGACATCATGAAGGTAATCATTGTCTTTCTGTGAGAATGAACATTTGAACAACCAATACCCTTTCCAATGGTGAAGAGTGGGTATGGGCAAAGTTTATCCGATAAATGGCTGTTTGCCAACTATTGACAAACAGCCAAATTGGTGAATAAAATTGACAAAACTTTTGCATGTCGACTAATAACATATAACACAATCTTTAGGAAATACTGTATATGTGTATAGTATTTTAACTTCAAGACTTCGTAAATATTTACCTTTTCGAAATTATAATTAAAAACATTAACAATGAATAAATGTTTGTAATATATTGATGCTTTTATAACGTTGATATGTTATATTTCAGTCTTTGTTTACCATGGTATTAAACCACGTTTGACTTTTTCAAGCTTTATTCATGATGCAGCAAGATCTATGTAATGTATGTTGGGTAGCATTTTAAAATCTGGTATAAGTTTATGGTTACCACCTGTCTGGGTTTAATCCAGAAAAGTCTGGGAATTACAACCTGTGTTCAGGTGGCAATAATTGATTTGTACTGAGATCTGGTGGAATTCTCGTGACATTTCTTCTTCTGCTACTGGCAAAGGAGGTTCCAATGGTGTAAATGCTTACCCCGAGCTCTCATACTCTGATGGTGCATTGTCTTTGAGTTGTGCGCCTTTCAGCGTCATCTGGTCCAACACCATGTGAGACTAGGCTCTAAGAAAAGCTGTCTCGGGTGTGGACCAATCAATTTCAAGGACAGTGCATACATTATCAGAGTTGTGTTTTTTGTTTGCATTCCGACCGCAGGCATTGTGGTCAATGCAAACATGACTCCTTGTAAAAAAGGTGTCAGTTTTGTTGCCAGATAAAAGGGTAAAAAAACAATTATCACCACCACCTGGTTTACTGCCCGGTAAAAGAGCACCTTCTTGGGTGTGCCATGAGGCCACAGGGAGTTGCAAGAGCGAGGTTGTGAGAACGGAGTGGTGGGAATGATGCCACATGTTATGAGGCTGTTAATCTGGGTTGCGCTGCGGAGTAGTAATGGGGCAACTCACAGTGTGTAATGAAGTGTAGGAGGTGTGAGGAGCAGTGTGTGGGTATGTGTGTGTGTGTGTTACTGAGCGGTAGTGTAGCGGTTAACGTGCTGCGCTACGAACCTGGCGACCCGAGTTCGATTCCCGCTCACCGGCCAACACCAGTGACGATTATTTGAACCGGTCCTGGGCCTCCCCTAGGTTAACTCAGCCTCAAATTAGTACCTGGTGTGGTGTGTAAACATTGCTACTAGGGCGACCGGGAGTGGTGTTGGCCACCCACCCCCTCGTGTGCCGTGCCGACCTTCATAAGTGCTCTCGAACAGCGGTTGCCCCAATAGTCTGTTTAGGCTATAGGGGGGGATCTTTGTCTTTGTGTTACTGACCCAGCAGTTTTGAGACGAGTGCCCGTCTCTTTAAGCTGATGTGTTGCCAGCCTTCCCAGAATGGCTTGAGAAAATCTTCAACCACAACAGCCGACATGGAATTGATTCCAGATGAAATTGTACTTTTGAGAAACGTGAGGAGATAAAACAGCGGTATTTAATGTTTAACACAAGTACAATTTGAATTATTATAATATCATTGGCTATTTGTATATACATCATACATTTGTCATATATAAACGTAATTTGTAAACAAGCTTCAACTGTACTGCAAGTCGTTGATACCTTATTAGATCAACAAGATTTTATTCTTGAGGGCATAAATGATAATGGCTATTCTAGTCGATACTTGCAGACTCGTATTCTCTGTCAAAGGAATGTTATATACCTTTCTGTGGGATCCATAAGAATGTTATGCATGCATGGAGAGGGTGTAAAATGGAATATTACTTCGAGGAGTAGAGAGTATGAGCATGATGGTCTCACCTTAATGTTGCACTGTATGCACTTGCTACAAACAGACCTGGCAATCCAGGTAGATCTCCTAAGAGGTCCATTACCATGAAAGGCATCAACTGTGAAAAATGTCAATAAGTAGTGGAACACATTGAACAGTGCTTAAAATAAAACATTTCCATCACATTTTCACTGTGTGCCTCGGTGTTATAACTACTGAATTTATTTTGTTTAAATAATAGCCTTGAATGAGTGACCATCATGGAAAAACAGATTGTCATAGGGCTGACTGGGCTATGTGTTTGGCAGCAGAGTGCAGTGCAGCAAACTTAATTGTTGTACTGTACTTGTTTGTTATCTGCCTTCACAACTCCCATAAAGCAGCATGATGAAGTATGGTGAAATAACCGCCATGACCCACAAGGTATAGAGAGGCCCTCATCCTACAATGGATTGAAAGGGCCGTACATATACACATTCGCCTGTTATATTAAAAGTCTAACATTACAAGGGTGGGAAATATATATAAATATGCACACATTCATAACTTGTCTTCAGTAGCCATACTGTAATAAAAATATATTTGTAAAAGTCAAAGTGTTCTCAGACTCAAATAACCATTTCTTCAGCACTTGAGACAAGAGGTAAGTCTAATTTATGCTTCTACATTATGGTAAAATAGACATTTCTCGGTGATTTTGCAGATATTGTATCGAATTCCAATTTCTTTCAACCCCAGCGACCGAAAACAGAAGAGAATATAGTATCAGAGCAGTGAATTTGAACACATTGAACGTTAGTTATATACAGTGCTACAGTGACGTAAAGTGAGGTGTTTTATGACGTAGTTTTGTGTAATAATCACTGCCATTAATACAGTGCTACAGTGAACTGCAGTGAAGTGTTTTATGACTTCGTTTTGTGCCAGATTCACTGCCATTAATGCCGGTCTTCAGTGAAATGTGGTGAAGTGTTTGTTGACATACTTTTGTGCAAGATTCACTGCCATTAAATTGACACAAGATACAATTATACTCTGCTTAATTTTTTCGCAAATATTACAGCTTCCGTCCTAGGACGGGCAAACAAGCTCGTCTCCCCATAAACATTCACTGTTGATTTAGTTTATAAACCCTGGATTTGTGTTAATGGAATTCCATTTGTGAGTTAGGGACTCTAGCACAACATGGATACACTGTAATGTCATTACCTATAAGCATTAACCATAATGTTTAGCAATGCTTTTTTGGTTTTGTCGAACACAAACATTACAATTTATATAAAGTGAAACACCTTGATTAACCCAGAAGTTGATGGCAAATTCATCCTATTATCCACAAATTTTACCGTCAGAAGTGACCCAAAAGTAGGTCTCATGGACGTATGCAATTAACCGTATTATTCGTGCAAATATGGGGTAAGAGGAATAACCTGGAAGTGGTGGAAACGTCATCCTTTCATCTGTATTTATCTAATAATAGTTCAGTGGATAAAAGTGCGTGAACACTCGCGTAAATATCAGAAGGGAGAAGAGTTATAGTGAAACATGTGTTGAATATGGCCGAAACAGACCGTCATATCATTGATATTTGGGTTAGGCAACATAATGATTTTACCAATGTCAGATCAATACATGGTCTAACCCAAAAATGTATTATGAATCATAATATTGGCTGCAAAATCCTACGCGTTAAGACCCTTAAATGTTGCATGCATAAGGGCACTCACTTGATTAGAGTTGTCCACGATATTTGCCTTCAAAGGGTCACACTCGGAATACCAGGCGTACATCACCAGGCCACACAGATCTCCCACAACGAGCAGCACGCACATGCCCAACAGGTTCAGGAACACCGCCCTGCAGCAGGAAACAAACCACACTTAAAATCATCCTCACCATCACCACTGTTAGTATTACCAGACCCGTATTCACATACAGCGATACCTGGACTTTCGCCCACTTGACTTTCGTCGCTTCGCTCTTTCGGCCGTTTTCAATTATCACCACATTTAAAATTTCGTCCACGCGGCTGTCCTCTTTCGTTCAATTTCATCCCAAACCTTCCACGACGTTCGCGCCACGCGCCATCTTTTTCGTTCAGTCTTTGAATAGAAGTCGTTCAGTGAGCATCTCTTATATTTGTGTTTATTCATATATTATTAATACTGTACTTATTTCTGTGATTATACTGTTAACAATTCATAGTTATTTTTGTGATAACAATATCATACTACAGTGTTCATAGTTATTTTCGTGATTATAAAACACGTGTACAGTATTCATACTGTGCTTATTTTTGTGATTACTGCAAAATATTTATTTCTGTGCTTTAATATTTCATAATGGGTCCTAAGTGTGGTGATAGTAAAGCTATATATTTTCATGTTTATTTTTTATTTATTTCAGTTTATTTAGGTTTAGCACGCATGTGTTGTATAGTTACTGTAGTTATTTGCATGCACATTTTTCGCCGGCCAAAATCAATTTGCAAGCTAAATAAAGGCTCTGCTTTGACATTCGTCCATGCTCTGATCCCTAACCACAAGAATGTGCGAGGTGTTCCTGTACAACCTATTGTCACTCATAAGGGGGTTTTCCCTCATAATTTTCGACACTGTTGAATCGCCTTATATCCTCCGGTGTCTACATCAGCATGAAGCAATGGAATTCTCACAGTAAAGCTGCTACTGGTGTACTGGTGGTGATGCTAACATACTGGCAGGAAATCGCAATGACACATTTTATTTTAAATTTAATGAAACTATTATTTCTGACTCATTCTATTAGCATGTACATTATGTGGAGCCGGTCTGTAAAGTTTGAAATTCCGTCGCGCTTTTGGCCAAACCACCTCTGCAATTTGTGACGGGGTTAGAATCCCCAGAGCAGGTAACCAGTTATACTCCTCTAATACATACACATCACACACACACGTGTTTGTGTCTATGGATGCGTTGGTGGCACACCTATGCAGCATAACACATCGGTCCTCATGAAATAGTCTAAAATCTAAATATTAATCATCAAATCTGTTTATCGGTCATTCATTGAGTGAGCTGCAGACTCTCCATCAGAAGTTGCCTGAGATTCAGCAGCTGCTTTCCCGTTCGAACGTGTGGCATGAGTTATAATCTTTTGATGCATAATCAACGTTTTTGGGTTAGATCGCGTTATTGATCAATGTGTCGTAACCCTCCACCACCCGACACGGCCAATCAAAAAAAAAGTGTCACTTTGACAAAAGACAAATAGTTCACTACTTTAGCCCACCGGTGTGTTGAAGCGTGAAACCACAACATTTATAAATAACGCGATATAACCCAAAAACGTTGATTATGAATAATATTGGTCGCGAAAGCCTACGTGTTAAATCTTTTGATGCCACAGTCCGCCAAAAACTTATTCTGGAAATGACTTGAGAAACCCTTTGACCAAGTCAAGAGCATGAGCCGAATCTGTCTTTGGAACATGGAGCCAATCGTCATCAGGCTGGGTGCTATATGGCAACAGACTGGTGAAGCTTCGTGTTCAGCTGCTCATAACATTCGTCTTCCGACTGCTTCGACAACTTTATTTTCTGACCGGGGTTGCGAATTGTGGGAGAATAAATAATTATTCATAAAATGTTTAGCTTTTTTTTATACCGCGTATCAGTGTACCGCCAATATATTAATGTCTCAAGGTCCATTCTGCTGACGCCACTGGAACTCTCCATCGCTTCAATGTTTCTGCTAATCTTTGCAATTGTTGCAGTCAGGATCCCCTAAAGTTCAAAGTCCATTACAATAGTTTCATCACCACAACGTTGATACAACTACACTTACGAAGTGATTTGTAGAATCCATTTAGACTGGATAAAGGCATAGCCATAAAATGGAGTAAGAATTCGTCATCTCAGATTTGCCGATGACTGTCATGATAATAACCAATGAAACTGAATTTCTGAAATGTATGGGATTTCTTGTCATGTACAGATTTGATTTATTATTGAAAAGCTAAACAAAATATACTCTAAATGTGGATAAAATATATGTGCAAAGACGAAACGTATTATTGGCCAAGACAAATTATAAAATCCATTGAAACTGAGAGAAATACAAATCATTTTAACCGCTCTGACAGCTACAGGCTTCGTGCGGCCTGGAAGCATATGATTAAGTAATACATATTACAATTCCTTATAGAGGAAGCACATACTAATGAACTCATTACTAATCTAGTATATAATTACAATACCCCCCTCCTCCGCCTCTGATCTCTGCACCTGATTGGGTTCCGTGCTGACGACCGGAAGCAGGTGGAGGACTTCACAATTCTGGCAAATTGCCAGATGATGCTGCATGTTATTACCAGCGAAACGTAGTACTCAGATCGTAAATGTTGTGAATTCACTCTTCAACACAACGGTGGGCTGAAGTAGTAACTGTTTTGGGTTTTGTTTACGTGACAAATCCCTTACTGATTGGTCGTGTCGGGTGTTGGAGGGTTTCGACACATTTATACTTACGCGATCTCACCATAAAACCTTTATTATGGACGAAATTTACGTACAATGTTGGCTAAACTAAATTAAACAATTGCTGAGGGGCACAAGTAGAAAACACAGCACTATACCCTGGGAAGTTACTGAAGGCGAATTGGGATCAAAGTTCTGAAATATGTGAATAAGAGTGGGATGGAGTACTTGTGAAAAAGTTGAACTCAATATTGAAAAGCAAAATACCAAGGTGCTGTAAGAAGCCAGTCTTTAATCAGTGCATATTATCCGTTGTACCACGTGGATCGGAAACATAGACAAGTGACAAAGAAATGGAACAAAAAACCCTGAAAAGTGCACAAACCAGTATGGATAGGTGCATGCTTATGAATGCATTGGAAGACAGAGAACGAAACATGGTTTATGGAACAAGCACACGTTAGAGACTTGAACAGGACACATCACGAGAAGGGATGATGGTCGATGGTCTACGGAATGTCACCCAACGGAAAGTATGTGCCCAAGAGGATGATCCCCATGGAGATGTGATATCTGTACATGTACAAGAAGTCGATTTTACATTACAGGACTATTAGGCATTGATGTCCGCAGCGGGAGGCTTTCATGCAGCGGTGGATACACAACAGCTGACGATCCCAGGTTGTCACACAACAACGTGCATTGACATGAGGATTGCCTATAATGGTATGTCATACATCTCAATTACTCTAAGGGACTGCATAATGAATCCACGACGGTGGTCAAGGCAGGAAGGTGATCCGATAGCTATCACAGCAACTTACTTGATGGCATCTCGCTCAGTCCGGCATGCCAAGTAGCGCTGCACCTGCGTTTGGTTGCAGCTGTATGTCGACGTCCAGCTGAATGTGCCCCCAACTACAATTGTCCAAAACGTGTGCCTCTTCCTTGGGTCAGCGTCAAAGCTGTTAAACAGATAGAACCAAACTTTGCAATCGTCACTTTGTCATTATTTTCAATGCATAAACATTTGACGTGGCTGGGTGGTAGCAGAATTTTCAATATCGTCAATTCGAATTCAGTTATGATCGGTAGAGCTAAATGCTGAGAAAAAAAGGCCCTTGTGAGGGTCAAGGAGCCGATTGAACGAGGTCTGTGAGTGAACCAACTAAACATTGAAGGACTAAATTTCGATTTAAAGCTTTCGTGACTGCAGGGATTAATTTTCGTGGTTCTTTCGGTAAAGTCACGTAGAAGGGAAATAAAAATCAAGTATAATAAAATAAAAATTCTCACGACGTTTCGGCCACAACACAAGCAGCCGTCCTCAGGTGAAGAAACAGAGCTGTCGGAAAGACAGCGTCCCAATGACGAATGACGCTGTCTTTCCGACGAATGACGCTGTCTTTCCGACAGCTCTGTTTCTTCACCTGAGGACGGCTGCTTGTGTTGTGGCCGAAACGCCGTGAAATTTTTTATTTTATTATGTTTTATTATTATTATTGTATTATTTCCCTTCTACGTGACTTTACCGAATAAACCAAGCAGACATTGAAGGACTGTCAAGACCTAAATGTGACTTCCTGCAATAACGTGGACATCCAGAATAAACACCCCATTGACGACCCAAACAGCGCACTTCCTGATATTGACATTCTGAAGTAGCCGCCTACTGCATCAGAAAACCAACAGGCCAATGTGCACATCTCCTTCATATTGACCATATATAGTGAACCACTGTAGTCGGTGCTTCTTCAATAGGAGGAATATCAACACTACGCCGAATTCTCTCCTGAAGCCATCTCATGGCCAGCAGACCTCGACATTGGCATTTAGCTTCTGAACACATTGCTATACGCAAGAACAGAAGAGCACATTTACAGCTAGTTGACCAGGTTCATAGCAGAGTGCTGCCCCCTGCACCAACACCCAATTGATATGGCTTCTCTGACAACTGATAACGCTGCATATATGATATTTATAGGTATTCTTCGCTTAATTTCAAATGTTATGTATGCATGCTAATTCTAGATTTGAAGCTTTCGTGACTGCAAAGATTCATATACTCTTTGGTTTTTTCGGTAAAGTCACGTAGGTAAAAATAAAATAAATGAAAACAGCTAAATTAATCACGACGTTTCGGGTGCAACACAAGCATCCTTCTTCAAGTGGCGACAACGTAGCGAAAGCACAACCGCTTAAGTGTGACACACTTACACACTGACACACTTACACACTGACACACTTACACACTTAAGCGGTTGTGCTTTCGCTACGTTGTCCCCACCTGAAGGACGCTTGTGTTGCGCCCGAAACGTCGTGATTTAATTCTGTTGTTTTCATTTATTTTATTTTATTTTTACCTACATGACTTTACCGAAAAAACCAAAGAGTATGTATGGGTGTGTTTTAGTGAGAATGAGGAACACACTTCCAGAAGTTTATGCGCCCGCCTGCCTGGGCGACGCTCCACACGTTGGAGAAGCCTCCGAGGCGTAGAGAGCCCTGAATCAGCACAGCCAAGAGGCCAGCCAACATCACGGCTGCCTGGAACACATCTGTCCACACCACAGCACGAATGCCACCCTACACACACACAGACACATACAGAAATCCTCTGTGTAGCCTACACATGCTGTTGATGGGCAACTGCTGTTATTGAGCACCGATGATAGGTCAGCATGGGACATACAGCGGAGAAAAAAATGTTCAAGAAAATGATTCTCATCACATGACATCAATACAACAATTGTAATATTATGGGGTAAGAAAGTCAAAACTAAATATCTGAACCGGTCCTGGAGCTGAGTATAGAATGACTTATGGCATTGTAGAAATGGCATAAGTTTGGTTTAAGATATGATATATACATCTGAGTATATGAGGGAGTTACAACATTTGGCATTGGTAGAATTAAAATAAATCTCACGAGTGGTTGGGACCACTCGTTCGTGAATTATAACTTGCCTACAAGAACGTGTATGATAACGAGGTACTGTATACCACATACTATAATTGATAAAACTCACAAATGCAGTATAGGCGATGCAAACAAGTGCCGTGGACATGATTGCCACCCAGATGTTCAGGCCAGTTACTGGAAAAGACAATACAGCACAATGATAACCTGGAGCTAATGGAATTAAGTGGCATATACCTGGGAAAACAATATTACAGAAAATTATTTTCATCACATGACATAAATAGAACAATTGGGGTAAGAAAGTAAAAATAAAATCTATAAATAAAGTAAATATGTTAACTTTGGTTCGTCAATGATATTTTTTTCATTTTATCAAAGCACAATACAGTAAGATAATACAGCATTGCTTTACGACTGTAGTGTTTAAAATGATAAAGCAATGGTAAATTGCACTTTGTAAATGTTAGTTTTTAAGATGGTATAGTAGTGGCATTATATCATGATGCCAACCCTGCAAAGACCCAGTCATCGTATGTCTCAGTGTTGACGAGGATCCCTCTATAATATTATTCTGCACGGTTCTGTAATTCGTACACACACACCTATTTCTGCAGAATGGAAACTTGTTCGAACTTGGGTGGAATTAGGTTTGAACCAGCAGAAAATATTTAATAAAACATTGATTTAATCCATCAATCGCTAGTTGTACTTGATCAATTTTACTTGACTGTTATTCATTGTGATTAAATTAGCAGGAATGTACCTGATTTATTCAGATCTTGGTAGCTAAGCAGTGCTGAGTCTGGACAATGCCTTCGATGGGCAACTACCACCTTGAAATAAAATAGGTGACAAATAGGCTGCTGTGGGGCTACAGCGTTAGAAGAATTCAGTTCTGAAAATTACATTGTTATACCATACTGTGCCCCAATGTTTATATACCCCATCTTCATAATCCTGCACTGACCATTTTGGTGAAGTATGGTCAAATAATCCCCATGCTCATAAACATTGTCTCCATGCTCATAAAAAAATATCCTCTCCGACCACCTCACGCAACTACGGTAATGTTGCCTCTTGTACCAATAACACCACACTGTTGTTCGGGCTTTAGAACCGTCATCGTGACATTTAGCTAATTAATGTCTAGTTTTGAGGCGGGGATTGTTCATGACAATGCCAGTCAGATATTCTCAGGCAGTGACTGATGGGGGGGGGGTATCAAAGAGTCAAACACTTTAAGCAAGACAAGACGAATGCTTTGCTGATATAAGATCGCCACTGGGCAAAGTAGTGAGCTGGTAGTGGTGATGGGGGTGGAGTTGGTGGAGTTGACATTGAAGGGCATGGGGATTTGCTGATGGACAAAGGGTGTTAGGTATACCGTTTACTTAACATGTACCCTGTCATCCGAGTTCACATTTGGCTGACCACCCTTTCAATCTGAAGCACTGTATGTATTAGAAGAAAATATAGAACATTTCGTTTTTGGATAGTTAAATCAATAATATGTTGCGTGCTTTGATGAAGTAAAAAAAATGCAGTGTGTATTATTTGAGTGGTGAGGGAATTGCTCTTAGCTAAGATTGCAGATGGCCAATTGAGCTCGATGACTTGCAAGAAAACATGAACAACAAAGCACAAAGGTGAGTGCAGCTGTATATGGAAGAATGTAATTTTATATTGCTTCATATAATCCGACACTACAGTTTCTGGTGTCCTGCATTGCTTGTTTTAATTTGGCATTCGAATGTCGTGTGAAATGATGATTAAAAGTACCCTTTAATAAAGCACTTGCATAATAAAAGCTACTGAGGTGGCAGGCATTTTGCATGAGTTAAAGTGTTATGTATTATTTGAATGCCTTTGGCTAATAGTCACATGTCTACTTCAGTCTACCAGCAACCAGTAAATATGATCAATTAAACCCTTTGTAAAACATTTGTCAAATCATCATCAATTACAGGCATTTATTACGTGATTTTATTACGTTCTGATGAGCAAGTCTGGACTGTGGGGCATTAGATGTGCCAATATTTTACTGTTTGACGGTCCGCGAGTGGCCAGAAACATAACCCTTGCATTGAGATTCATCTTATTTCTGTGTCCTCACCTTGACTGAGCGCTAGGGAAGGTGCATATGTGACCATCCCCAAATACAGCACCTGTTAACAGAAACATGATTACACATTTCACCATATTAAAATGATTTAGAAAATTCAACGTGTAATCAAACGATAGCTTATAACGTTGACTTTTCATGTATGTTGAGCTTATTTTGGACCGTACGTAGCCAACCGTGCTAATCGGAGGTTTAATAAGTAGCCACGGTCAATCCACTCCCTAAGCTATCGACATCTCTCACAGTCCTGTTGTGTAAACATTTGTTTATTTTTTGATAATGATCATCACCAT
Organism: Entosphenus tridentatus; assembly: GCA_014621495.2. Lineage (NCBI taxonomy): Eukaryota > Metazoa > Chordata > Hyperoartia > Petromyzontiformes > Petromyzontidae > Entosphenus > Entosphenus tridentatus. The sequence continues at coordinate 7,502,597 of CM025639.2, read as the reverse complement.
ATATACCATATGTACACAGACCCGTGATGTTAATTCCGCATGAGATTTACAAATATGCGCTGCGCATCTTGGGCTGATAGCTGCAAGTGGCATTTCGCATGCATTAAACGAGTTTGATGAGTACTTTTAGTTTTTATACACAGCAGCACGATCATTCCCTCCTAGCTCCTCCCTGCTGGTCTCACGCCCGTCAACATTGTCAAACGTAGTCCTTGTACCGTTTTGACTTTGAGCAAATCAGTGCTGTCAAAAATATAACGCGTGGTAAAATAATGAATACCAGCCATTTAATCAATCCACTGCTGGATGAAGTCCTATCCACGCTGAGTCAGTCATGGGAGTTGTGTAGTTATTTGTTCGTAAATTTAATTGACCATCGCCGTCAGTGTGAGCTGGTAAAGGGGGGGGGCGGAGGGATAGAACCAGTTGAGGTATCACTTCTCTCTCATGTTGAACATGCTCAGGAATGAAAGCACTGTGTCAATCACTGTGTCACTTACCATGTACATGAAATAGGCACACACCACTCCGTATCGCACCGCTTGGTTGAACCTGGTGTCGAGGTACTGAATTTGCACGAACAAATGTAATTTTTTTCAGAAAGATATTTACGGTATATGAATATTAAATTAATCTATTTGTTGAAAATATTTAGCGTGGAAAAATACCGTGAATAATTATGGGATATAGATCAACACGCTACCTTCAAAGGTGGGGAATGTTAGATGAATTAATGACTTGTTTCTTATGAAACTTTTGGGTAAAGAAATGGAAACAATTGCGGGAATTTTAGACAAGAAGTGATTTCATTTTCATATTTCAAAAAAGTGTTACCATATTAATGCATGAAACAGTTCTCATCTCTGTTTATAGTTTTCACCCAGTGATGGAAATATCACATTCCTAGAGAAAGTACTCGTCTGTCGTTAGGAATTAATATTACTGACCTCAGTGAGATGATTGGATTAGATGACGATGTCCAGAAAATCAATCCACGGTGTGATATATGTATGTTGAACTTCTTTCACACTGTACGTAGCCAACCATGCTAATCGGAGGTGCTGGGTGTTATGGCTGTGATCCTGAGCTACATTACAGAGTTAGCACAAGGGTATGCTAGGAATCACTGGGTTACACGATTACACTTGGATTTGACCATTACTATGTACAACACGTGGACTTTGTCGGGCAAATCGTGTGAGGCACGTACCAATACATTACGCCATGATACTTACATACAAAGGTAATTAAGAGGAGCAAATATGATGTTTTTTATTATCTGGTATCGAATGGAGGGACAGGAGGGTAGAATGTTCGCTAGAGGTTGCAAGCGTGTAAAACTCATAGCTCTTTAGTGACAGTGTGTGAACTCTCATGTAAACAAAAGTTTGAATCTTTCTGGGGTTCAGCCACCAGTAATGATAGTATCTACTAAGACCAGCATTATGAAGGTTATAATACATTTCTACATACCTTATATATGCTGGAGAGCTGGAGACGGTAGAAAAGTGGGATATAGATGAATGCTGTGACTGAGATTGCAAAAATCCAGGCGATACCCATGAGCACATGCATCATCCCGTACATGTAGATTTCAGCTGGGAGACCAATTACTAAAAGACGAGAAACAGGTTAGATGCTTAGCTCTCACATACTTCTTGGTAACATAGTAAAACAAACTGTATAGGCCATTGTTTATGCATTGCTGGATGCTTTTGCATGCAACATGTAAAACTTACCAGCGATGGCAGAGAGAAAACTTGCTGCTAAAGACAAAGCCACTGGATATGGTGATAGCTGCCTGCAGTGTGAAAAATCAACACGACAAAATATAAAAAAAGCGGCCATGATCCACGTAACATTGCAATAGATACAAATGTAGTTTAAACCTCGGCATTACAAAGTCTTTATGCTTGTGACTCTACAGCACTGCATTGTGTAATGTAATGTTCACACATGCTGGTATACTAATTAGTATGAATCAATTGGAAACAATTATCAGATAAGATAATTATTTCAGATGAAATCCGAATTTTTTTTAACTTTGCACAATACTGTACTATTTTATTTTTTACGTAACCCACACCATCAATGCTAACCCACAGCCTCAACACCAACTCACATCCTCAACAGTAACCCACAACTTTAATAGTAACCCAGCCTCAAAAGTGATTCACAACCACAGTAGAACGATCGCCTACATTCACACAGTTTCCTGCATCATGAAGTGATGTGCACGATGGGAGTATCTACACCATGGTCCTGTATAGCCCGGTATGAAGGAAAAGCCACCATACTATTGCTAATAGTGGCCTCTCCATCCTTGCGGTGATCAACATGATTTCAAAGGTGAGCTGGAATTAAACTGTCCAAGATCCATCTTGTTCCGATTGTGAGAAAAAATATTGTATCATGCAGTTATTTTTTGTCTCGTATCTTCGATTAAAATTGACTTCTTCCACTACTCCAGAAACAGCTGGATTATATAAACCACATAAGCAAACATAATTTAACTTACGTAATACATTACACAAATAATAGTAATTGTGGTATTCATTTGATAATAATGTTACGCTGAATATGAATGTTGTCCTTACCTTCTGCCCAAAAGGACATCTTCTGAGGTGTTCTGTCCACCACCTGCGAAAGCATGGTATAATCCTATACAAGCTGAAATTACCAGCATAAGGGCAAATACAACATAGTCCCAGGTCCCAAACTGTCTCGTCTGGACCATCTCTGCCCTCTTTATCCTAAAATCAATGCGATTGATGAGGTTACTGCATTTATATGAAGTCAGTGTAAGTTTGCCTCGATAGCGATGGCGACGTATTTTCTTAAACGTATTTGCTCTGTAAGAAGCTTCTAATGCGATGTTTAACTCCACTTCAAATCCTTAAATAAGTTACTCTTTCTCTCCTGATCTTTTAACCTTTGCCCCACAACGGACTGTGCCTGGTTCGTATCTCTTCGCTGCTCTCACGAGTTTATTATGTACCTTTGCCCTAAGTTGTGTTCGTACTGCATTTGCCTCACATTTGTGTCTTATAACTGTAGTTTCGCTGCTTGGCTGCGTGCAAGCTTTGTGCTTCTCCCACTCACTCCACTGGCACCAACTTGGATTGTTCGAAAACAAGTAATTAATTTAAACATAGTTCAACACTCTAAATAAACCTTATTGTGCATCCTTCTGAGCACCCACTAATACCCACGCCTCACCCAACCCTATACTAAGCCCACGATTCAGTGCCCAGTTTCTCAGTGAACCGTTATCCCCTTTTCGGTCAAAACCGATCACTACCTGCACGTCTCTTTCCCACGAAATCTCTAAATCCCTCCACGTCGCTATCCCGTCTTTCAATCTCCCCACAGACAAAAAGCTATTTTTGCTCGTTCCACCTCTTCCGTTATCCCCAATCCCATTTTCCTGTCATTGGTCCCCTCGATCTCACTCCACCTTACTCTAACTCCCCCTGGCTTTCTCCCTGCCCTCTTAATTTTAGACAAAAACTCCCCATGAAGCCAGCCCGTTCTTCATGTTACAAAACCTTTCTCTTGATTCGCCACTTCACCTAGTATTACCCGCGCCTCTACCCCATCATTACCCGTACCATCATCACCATCGTCGTCATCCCCAAAATCATAACTATAGGCGTTTCTCGCATAAAGCGTGACATGCGTTCCTGAAACCTGTAAGTAAGGCAGTAACAGCACAAGATTGGGCAGTCTTGACATGAGTCGATTCAACGGACTCCAGCAGAGGGCGCTGTCATAGCATCACGTATTTGGAGGCATTGCTACACATGAACACGTGGGACATTTTGATGTTCACGAGACAGTATATATTTTACGGCTGTCATTTTGCTGTATTGCTATGGGACCATGGGAAATGCTCATAATGTGTGTGCGTCTTGCACAGAATGTGCCACGCAAAATGCTTCACGCTCAGCTGCATTTCTGATTCACCATGACTGAACATTTCCACCACCAAGCCACCGAAAAGTCACCGAAGCCCACCTGGACTCACATCGATGGCCGGCGGTGACGTGTCTGGTCAGCATTCAGTGTCCTTAGGGCAGCGGTCGGGAACCTATGGCTCGCGAGCCATATATGGCTCTTCCGGTGACGGCATATGGCTCCCAGACAATTTTGAGTTGAAAAAACAAAAAAAATCAGTTTGGAACTGATTTTAAAATACTTGTGGTATTGCTTAATAATACTGTGTAATTTTAAAGTAAACAGAAATTAGTTTTGAAGATACATTTCACGGGTCACGGGTCCCGTGACCCGTGGGTTGGGTCGGGAACCAATGGCTCGCGAGCATGTCACGGGTCATTGTAAAGGTGAAGAAATCCATTTGATCAGATAGCCAACTAGTTTATCCGCTTCAACCCTTGTAATGGAAAAGATGGCGAAAAGAAAAAAAGACGATGATTACCGTGCATTCCAGGCTGCGTGGACAGAGGAATTTGCATTTGTGGAGAGAGCAGGATCTACGGTATGTCTAATATGCAATGATAAAATTGCATCGATGAAACGGTCAAATATAAAGCGGCACTTCGATACGCACCATGCTTAATTTGCATCGAAATATCCAACGGGGGACAGCAGGAAAAAGGCATGCGAAGAGCTACAGCGGAGAGTGCAGACGAGTCAGCAGCAACTACGTGTGTGGACCAAGCAAGGTGACGGGAATTCCGCTAGCTTTGCAGGTGCTTTGGCAATAGTAAGGAATGTAAAGCCATTCACAGATGGCGGGTATGCCAAAACATTCATTCTTGATGTGGCCAATGAACTGTTTGATGACTTCCCAAATAAAGACAAGATAATCAAACGAATAAAAGACATGCCTCTGTCAGCAAGAACTGTTCACGATCGTAGCATCATGATGGCAAATCAAGTCGAGGAAACACAAATTAAGGACATAAACGCCGGGACATACTTTTCTCTTGCGTTAGATGAGTCAACAGACGTTAGCCATCTATCTCAGTTCAGTATAATTGCCAGGTATGCTGCAGGTGACACACTGCGTGAGGAAAGCTTGGCTGTTTTGCCAATGAAAGGGACAACAAGAGGAGAGGATTTATTCACGTCTTTCATGGAGTTTGCTAAAGAAAAAAACTACCGATGGATAAACTTATTTCTGTCTGTACTGATGGTGCACCCTGTATGTTGGGGAATAACAAAGTATTTGCAGCGCTTCTCCGTGAACATGAAAAGAGAGCCATCCTAAGTTTTCATTGCATCCTGCACCAGGAGGCGCTTTGCGCTCAGACGTGTGGCCAGGAGCTTGGTGAGGTGATGTCGCTGGTCATTCGAGTGGTCAACTTTATTGTTGCCCGAGCTTTAAATGATCACCAGTTTAAAGCTCTGTTAGAAGAAGTTGGGAATCATTATCCCGGTCTGCTTTTACACAGCAACGTCCGTTGGTTGTCAAGGGGGAAGGTGCTCAGCCGTTTTGCAGCTTGCCTGAGTGAAATCCGGACTTTTCTTGAAATGAAAGGCGTCAAGCATCCTGAACTAGACAACACTGACTGGCTCCTGCAGTTTCACTATCTCGTGGACATAACTGGCCATCTGAACCAGCTCAATGTGAAAATGCAAGGTATTGGAAATACAATCTTATCCCTTCAACAAGCAGTGTTTGCTTTTGAAAGCAAGCTGGAAGTCTTTTTCAGGGACATTGAAACAGGTCGTCTTCTGCACTTTGAAAGACTGCGACAATTTAGAGATGCATGCTTAGCAAGTGACTCCACTCAACATCTGGATCTCCAGCAGCTAGCTGGCTTTACGTCCAATCTCCTGCAGTCATTCAAAGCACGTTTTGTAGAATTGCGTGCGCGCACTGGTCTTTTCAAGTTCATCACTCATCCACATGAGTGTGCAGTGGACAAAGTCGACCTGACATGCATCCCCGGGGTCTCTATCGGAGACTTTGAGCTGGAAGTTGCTGACCTGAAGGCATCAGACATGTGGATGGGTAAGTTCAAGTCACTTAATCGAGAGTTGGAAAGTCTTGCGCGACAGCGAGCAGAGCTGGCGAGGGAACACAAGTGGACAGAAATGAAAAATCTTCAACCTGAAGACCAGCTGATTCTTAAAACTTGGAACGAGCTTCCTGTGACATACCACACAATGCAGCGTGTGAGTATTGCCATATTGACCATGTTTGGCTCTACATATGCATGTGAGCAGTCATTCTCGCATATGAGGAACATTAAGACCAACCTACGCTCACGTTTAACTGATGGAAGCCTCAACGCCTGCATGAAGCTCAACCTCACCACGTATGAACCAGACTACAAGGCCATCAGCAAAACCATGCAGCACCAGAAGTCGCATTAAAAGTAAGACATATTTAATTTATTATACGTTAAAAATACTATATGGCTCTCAATGAAATATATATAGAAATATTTGGCTTTTATGGCTCTCCCAGTCAAAAAGGTTCCCGACCCCTGCCTTAGGGGCCGTCCATTAATGACGTCACGCACCAGGGTGGGTGAGGGTCAGACATTTATGACGATGTGTGACGAGGTGGGGGGGTGAGAAATGTGACGTTACATGAAATGCGCAACTTTAAATAAATATAGACAACACGTTCTACTTAATTAAATAGACGTTTTAATAAATGTGTGCAGCGGCACATTAAATACGCACTACAATGACAATAGTTTAAAGCGATTTGAAGCATGTTTTATTTTGTGTTAGCTCTGTCCTCTCTCTGGGAAGGAGTGGCACGATAACACTTGCAAAGATGATTCAATGTGATTGGACCTGTCGCATGCATGTGGCCAGATTGATCAAAAGGTTTTCACAAACTTTATGAGAAAAAAAAACAAAGCAAAAACGAATATATGGAAATACTACGTAAAAAGACTTGTCCTGACAACTAGCAATCAGCTTCCATACCACGAATGTAATATTTCCGGAGACAAATACATGTTGTAAATTGTTACATTATTAATATGTATCGTGACCTTCGAGTGACTTGTGGGTGGGCAAGGCTACATCCATCACGGCAATGTAAACCCTGCCCATGACCACGTGTGTGCTCACAGAAAGTCGTGCCTTTTCACACCAACAGTGAATCATAATTCTACCACACTTTACAAAAAAGAATACGAATAACAGGATGAATACAGCGCTCAAATCCAGTTTGTGAACACAACATTTTAATTACTGCACATAGACTATTCAAAATCCTCTTATCCACACTTTTGTAGATAATTTACACACGTTGTGGATAATAGGAAGAGCAGGGAAAAGAGCGTGTTCCGAGAGGATGTCTACCAGCAAATGGAGTGATGTGTGCACATGCTAGGTGGATTATTACATTGCAGAATTGTGGGAGGTGACAGGGGCTAGGGGAGGCCTTCATCCAGCAGTGGATGAATTATGGTTAATGATGTTGATAATGAGAAAAAGGAAATCCATGGATAATGGTATAAATCACAGATTGAGTCATGAACAAGATTGAGTCGTGGATAAGAGGTTGTGAATTGGTGTGCGACTGTTAACCACACTGACAGCAACACATTGATACGGTGGTGTTGCGAGGTGATGGCCAGGTTGAGAATACATCACTGAGCGTTGTCACCTTCGTAATTTATCATTGTGCATGCTTGCGTCTTTTTGTACACACAGACCACTATAAATGTAAAAAAAAGATGTGAATCCTTTTGAGACCTTCGTTTATAGAAACAGATGGCCTGGCTACACAAGGGATTTCAATTTTAATTGCCATACAATGCCCATGATTACTCTCTAGTTATGTATGATTAGTGCCATGTTAATGCCAGGGCAACGCATCGTCATAAATTCAGTTTACATCCGTTCTGTAGTGGTAGCCACAGTCTAATGCGGTGTGATCTGCTATTTATTATTTTTCTATCTACGTGGCTTTACCGAAAGACCCAAAGAATATGATCTGCTATTGTTTGCAATTATAATCAAAAGTTGAGTCTTTGTGGGAAGTTTAGTGTATATATGTGTATGCATATCGGCGACTTTTTGAGCCATTTCAGCAGAAATACAATGAAGATAATTCTACGTAGCCACCTCCTAAAATAGATCTCTCCATAACCCGCACCCCCCTTTGTCAGTGCTAATAGGAGGCCAGCAATATAGTAAAAAAAACCCCGTCACTCCAGTGGTCATCGTACAGGAGTCACTAAAAGTTTAAGTTACCGAGAGCTTGTTGCAGCATCGCTGCCTCTTCACATCTACATTCCCGATTGTGATTATTATTTTTTCATTGTGGGACTTCATTTACAGTTTAAACATGTTTGGGAAGAATAGACCGGAGAGTTAAATTTGCATGAACAACTGAGCCATGAAGATACCACTTGGTAAGTGATTATAATAACTACTGCAGTACACGCAAACAGGAATGTCTACCACTAATACTTTAATATTATTAGAATATTATTCAGCACATTTGACATGTAGTTTTATGTACTCATTGGAAAAGACGTTGTCTCTTACTGTGCAGGCGTGACATAGTAAAATATATAACACTATACAGTACTGCATATTTATTTTTTGAGTGTATGTTTTATTGTTTATTATTATGTATTCTAATACAGACGTGAGTTTAAAAAATGTATAATTCAAACCAGTAAAATGTGTACACACGATACTGTATCCTCTTGCATTGTCAAAAAGTCATTGAGTGGATATAAATTGTATTTCGTTGTGTTTATGAGTTGTTAGTTTTCATTACATTCAGAAAGTGTAACCTATTTCCCCCCAAAAAACTAATTAAATATATTCACTATATACCTGATTCTGAGTGATTGTTCCTTGTTTAATAAGTTTAGCTACTTTAAACTACATGTTGAACTGTGTTCCAATTGGGATTTGGTCATGAAATGTGATATTTTGGGGTTGGATAATGCTGATGCTCTTCTCTAATGATGACTTGGATTATCACGATTATTAAACGTGAAAACTATATATTTTTTTCTTTTCACCCATTCTAAACGGGGGATATGTTTTTTTTCTTTTTAACCTAGGCTTTGTAAAGTTTTAAACTGGAATTATTTAGGGAGCTGATTACAAATATAACTTTTTTTATCATACATTTTGAAAACCAAATTTGCTGATTTTTGGCGTTCCATAACTTCGGGTTCCTTTTTTTACTTCGTATTTTTTTAAATCTAGCCCTTTCTTGTTGTTGTTACCAGATCCTGTTAGAAAATGAAGGAGCCAAGCCTACCCAAATGTGCCTTTACTTAACCACTTTCACTTAACATTTTTACTGGCCTTGCTGTTTTTTTTATAAATTGGCATATGTCGGTGATATAACATTTAAATAATTTGGCTGTTTTTATAAATTCCCGAATGTTTTTTTCTTTCTCAGAAACATAATCACAGCATTGCTCGTGAAACATTAAGTAGGAAAGAACTGCACTCAATGACCTTCAAAACAATTCACTAAACAAATATATAAACATGTTTTTATTATATACTTGGTATTCAATATCATACATACGTGTGTATTGCATGGTTAGTGTCGGAGAATCCGAATAACACCTAATTTCAAATAGGGACTCCGGCTTACACGCGGCAGAAAGTAGAATTTGCTTTATTACACTGTGACAGCTGTCATTGTGCTAACTCGAGCAATAGTGGGGTACTATGTGTCTTGGACATTGTATCCACGATAGGCAGAGTAATGGAAAAAAAATCAACAATGCACTGAAATGTCAGAGATGCATGAGAGAGATGGCGGATATGTGTGAAAAGGGGCAGTGAGGGTCTATTTGTGTAAATACAATTAGAGAGCGCCTTTGAGAGCTTTCACGGCACAATGCAGCCTGTGCCATATCCAATCCTGATGTTCACACTGCAGCGGGTATACATTGAATGCTGGGTTGACATCAGCGAAGCTCACGGAAAGGCGAAGATACCAAGCACCTGTCAAGGCCTACAGTTCCCCACATTGTCATGGGGAAGGAGGAGTTGTTCTGTATGAGAGGGAGCCAATAATCCAATCAGGTGAATGTTTAATGTCGTTCATGTAAAACAGTGTATTGATATTTAAATAATTTGTGTCTTTGAATGATTACTTTTCAGCCCAAATCATGTTGGCTGTATGGGCTAGCCAGAAGCCGGCTCATGGAAATGTGTCCTGTGACGCAGCCCATAATGGAAGTAGTAAGGACGACCATGTGAATTGTGAGTCAGCAAGAAACACAACAAGCAATGAAGACTCATTCTGGCTGGTGCCCAGCCTAGCTATGTCCTTGGTGGCTTTGAGTATGCTGGCAATGGGTGGCAATGCAGTTGTGGTGCGAGACTCATGGCGGTCATTCGTCCGCACACGTGCAGGTAAATGTGCGTCACATCGTCTTAAATAATTCACATGTAAGTGAATGCATGGGGTTTGTGAAAATAAATTAGCAACTTGTATTTGACCAATGCACAGGTAATATTATACAAATGTTAATTGCCAGTGTCAAAATATAAGAATAGGTTTTCCACTTTTTTCTGGCAACAAAACAGTTGTGTTAAGATGTTAAAACACCAAACTGAAACCTTTTGCAAGGAATCATGTCTGCATAAACCACAGATACTTGTGGCGAAAATACAAACAAGGGGAAAACCTATTCTTATATTTTGACACTGGCAAAGGAGGTCCCATAATGTAACTGCTCACCCTGAGCTCTCCATGCCCTGAGAGTGGCATTGTCTTTGTGCTGTTCGCCTTTTGGCGTCCTCTGGTCTAACACTGTTTGAGACGAGGCTCTAAAGAAGCTGTCTCTGATGTGGACCAATCAGTTTAAAAGACAATGCATAGACTGTCAGAGCATGTTTTTTTTGTATTTTCACCTCAAGTAACTGTGGTTAATGCAGACATGATTCCTTGCAAAAGGTTTCAGTTTGGTGTTTTAACATCGTAACACCTGTTATGTTGCCAGAAAAAAGGGGAAAACCTATTTTTGGATTTCTACGTGTCTGTTGTGACAATTTTTAACAGGTAGACGTAACCGTTGTTCCACACTAAATTCAAATCTAATTTCGAGTTGGCCATTCTAATTTGCTTGTCGCCATTATTGTAGCATGTGACTGATTATCTTGCAGATGTAACCGCTGATGACATTAAATCAAGTTACATTTTTGCTCTCGCTGGAAGAGATATTTTATTCTCTGCAAGTGTCACTTCATTGTCCAAACAGAATGCATCGTCCACAACATATCCTTGACTTTCAGCAGATATTCCAAAGAGTCCAAATGAATTCCTTTATTTCCATCAGCCAGCTCTAACCTCTAGAAGTGAGCCATACTGGTTCAGCAAATGGCCGCAATGTCCAAGGGGACAATCTTAATATCTGCCAGACGGCCCTAAAGGTGCGTCCAATCCTCAGCGACCTGTTGCACACCAAGCCGATCTCGAAATCGCACAGCTTAATCACTCACAACAGCTTCGTCCGCATCTGGGCAAGTAGTTTCGCTGTAACAGAGATGTATCTCTGTGGGTACCAGTGGTGGGCCGTGTATTTTACACCTAGGCCTTCGGTGCTATCCTCCCGCAATTAAACCGTCTTTGAATAACTTCACCATGACACTAGAGCTATAGGCTATTGTCATTCGAAGTAACCGCCCATATTCACAGTAACTTTTATCGAGTGGAATAAAGTGATTTAACACGAGGTTAAACACCTATGAGAGTTAAAATACATGAAACAAATACTGAAACCATCAAGGATGTACCACTATTACGCAGTATGACAGGATGCTGCATCACTAATAGACATCGCATAGCCCAAATCAATGTCATTACCGAAGAAACAAGAACAAACTCACAACAACCAGTCACATTTACTCATACGACCACCAAGCAAGCAAAAATGCCGTGAAACACAAATAACACAATCAGGATTCAACAGGCTTCCCCACAGATTCCAGCCAAGTTGCTGGGCCTAAACGCACATGCGACCACGCACACTCAAAGGCACAGCCAGGCGACTGAATCTGAATATCATTCACACCAGCAGCAACGACCTAAAGCAGCGCAACTGGCTTTGTCAGTAAATCCGCCACCAAATCCATTTCTTCCCCTCCTCCTTGAGCCATTGTGCGTTAAAAAACAACAGGGCTAAGTAAAAATCTAAACAAAAAATTTTAAGCACTACATATAAACGCCACGAAAGGAAGTTTAAATAAATCTTAGATGATGCTACGTTACGTGCTAGCTAGTTTTACTTCAGTTCGCTAACTTGCACTCTGATCACGCCACACGAAAAATGCTAAAGTAGGTAGCTAGGCAAGCTAGAAGGCTCTGGTGTGTCAAAGAATACGCCCAACATGACAAACTCGAAATCTGATTGGTTAAAGAATATGACAATCAACAACATTTGCTTCAAAAGTGGAGGGGATTCGCTCGAAATTCTGAAGGCCTTAGGGTAGATTTTTCACCTGGAGACAGCACAGGCGGAAAATCTGATTGGATAAAAGCTGTAATTTATGAGCTGCACTGGAAGCAGCGCAACTGAGGGAGAGAGTAGCAATGAAATGATGTTAAGACCGATGGGAACGAACTTTGTAAAATACATATAGCATTAATGAAAATATATATTAAATGATAAAAATAAAATTTTCTGATCTGACAATCTCTAGGCCAGCAGAGAAAGCCTTGCTGGCTCTGACGGCCCACCTCTGGTGGGTACCGTGGTGGCGAGATGTTATCACCTTCGCCTGGTATGCAGGAGGGTCATGGGTTAGACCCCAACCCTGACGTCTGTATATTTGGAGTTTGCATGCTCGAACTCCCCGTGGTCACGTGGATTTTTCTCGGGGTCATCCGGGTTTCCCTCCACATTTAGAAACATGCATTACAAAAAATGTGGCTGCTATACATCTCCACGTGTGATTAGCCACGTCGTTGAGCTATTATTTGTGGCCAGGTCGCTTCTGAAAAATAACCAGATAGCTCAGTGGTGCCTTACCTGGTAAAATAAAGTAATATATATTTCTAGATTTGAAGCTTTCGTGACTGCAAGGATTCATATTCTTACGTGACTTTACCGAAAAACCTAAGAATATAATATATATTTTTTAATCTGGCATGGCTGAAGTTTGTTTAGGGTTAGCGCCACCCCTTACAACATCACCATTTTAACGCCCTCCGTTCTACATCTTACTGAAGCAACGTGTTGCGCAACTGCTCGCAAACTGGCAATAGACTTCCACGCGTAAAGCGATGTAATTGCACGCAACCCAGTTGCGCAGCAGATCGCTCAGGCGTGGACACGCCCCACACTTTCGCGAGGGCAACCACAACATCTATGGGAAATGTATGTACGAATATGAACTTTGTATGGACGAATTTGGCAAACCGCATCTTTTGCTTCTTTCGGTAAAGTCACGTAGATAGAAAAACAATAATAAAAAGAAAGTGAATACAAATAATAATGAAAACAAAAAAACACTAATGTAGGCTGTAGCCTGGTTCTTAATAGGAGTGAGTGTACTGGAAATCTATAATGTAGACTGTAGCCTGGTTATACAGGGAGGAACAATGTTCCACACTGCCCACCAGGGATTATTTAGCTGTCTGTCTGTCGTACATAAATAAATATATAATACACACAGCTCTTTGATTGGTGGAGACCTTACAAACAGCTATTTGATTGGTGGAGACCTACTGCCGGGTACGGAGAGGGGAGGTGCCTAAGGGAGGAGGGTCAGGGGAGGGGCCTAAGGAAGGGGGAGTCAGGTAAACAGCTCTTTGATTGGTGGAGACCTACTGCCGGGTACGAAGAGGGGAGGTGCCTAAGGGAGGAGGGTCAGGGGAGTGGCCTAAGGAAGGGGGGAGTCAGGAGAGGGGCCTGAGGGGGGGGGGGGGT
>CM025639.2:7464997-7488644 GCA_014621495.2 Entosphenus tridentatus | reverse complement strand
GGGGGGGTCAGCGGAGGGGCCTGAGGGAGGGGGGGTCAGGGGAGGGGCCTAAGGATATGGGACGGGGGGTGCTCAGGGGAGGGGCCTAACAGAAGGGGGGTCAGGGGAGGGGCCTGAGGGAGGGGGGTCAGGGGAGGGGCCTAAGGATATGGGGGAGGGGTGGTGGTCAGGGGAGGGGCCTAAGGGAAAGGGGGTCAGGGGAGGGGCCTAAGGGGGTAGGAACCTAAGGGAGGGGGGGGCGATAGTTAAGGGGGCTGTCTGCCTGGCTACCTAAAGTCAAGTTATCTTTTATACATACAGGTAGGAACAACAGGTTCCACACTGCCCACCAGGGATTATTTGTCTGTCTGTCGTGCACGAATGCGCTGTCCAACCAAGTTCCTACCTGCCCACTCCGAAGGAACGTGTTTAATTGGAGTGAGTGTACTGGCAGTCTATAATGTAGACTGCACCCTGGTTCTTAACATGAGTGAGCGTTCTGGCAGTCTATAATGTAGACTTATTCTTGGTTCTTTCAGTAATAAAAATGAAATAAAAAAAAAAAAATAAAAACAACCATGTTAATCGGAGGTGCCGCGGAAGGACAACTAAAAAAATAATGTCCAGCAGAAATAGTATTCATAGTAAGCTAATTATTTGGTGATGCTGCTTTGGCAGTGGTGCACAAGCACAGTTCAATCAGTACCTCACTCAACACATTAAAAAAATGACACTGCCTTAAATCTAAATAATAAATCCGACGTTTTGGACAATGATACTTCCTCATAACACATCATTCAATAAGTACCCTTGACGTCCAGTAGGTCGCCATACCTTCCAAGAAAAGTCATGGGGCCTCATTCACATTTATATTTTGGATGAAGTTCCACAACTTTTAAGCTGTATTGCCATTTTTTTACAGAAAAATGTGTTAATTCCCTCGTGTGGAAGGCGTACAGGTATTCAGATTGGTGGGCCAACCAGGGGTTGGATATTTATTCGGCCATATGATGTATAATGGCAAACCTTGCTGTATGTATAACATACAGATTATGATCAATCACTTTTCCTGAACGCTGTCACCAACCATTTCATTTTATAGATAAGTGTCGTTGATGCGTGATGTCGTCGGCATCTAGAATGTCCCTCTCACATCAATTTTCTTGCACGATTGTATAATGTATGAAGTCATGCTTTTATATTCAACAATAAGACCCTGTCTGTAGACTATGTAGACAGGGTAGCAATAGCATTATTGCTACGCAGTTGTCTCTGCCATTTTCATTTTTCAGGCAATGCCCCCCGACCCTGTGCTTCCCTGCTCATGGCAAACCTGGCCCTGGCCGACTTTGGCTGTGGTCTGTTTGTCATGCCTGCATCACTGCACGCACTGATCCACGGGGCCTGGGTGATGGGAACACCTGTCTGCCTGTGCATCTGTGCCCTGAACTACTGCTTCATCATCGTGGCGATGGGAACATTAGGTGAGAGAAGGTGCAGGTCGTAATATTACAATTAATTTACCTCAATTGTCTGTCGCGTTTGTAAACTCCGCATATGTCACCGAACATGAGTGTGTCGAAGGTAACTCATTGTTGCCTCTAATAATATTTTAAATTGTCATTAAGCCGTAATACATTATTTGGAATACATTTAATATTAAGTATTGTTAACAAAAAACCACATATGTTTAGTGTTATATTTATTTTCAATTTACTGTAAAATGTATTTGATCGGCTTTAATTTTCCGGAAGAGATTCTCAATTTATATAATTTTTTATTTTTTTTTACAAGATTGTAGTAATTATAAAGAGCTCATCTAACCATTGTACATCCTTCATCCATGTTGCGTCTCTTCGTCCGTCTTGCAGGTATCATCTCGCTGGACCGCTGCTTAGCCGTGTGGCGAGCTGCCGACTATCGGCAATTACTGCCATGGAAACGTGCGGCTCAGGCCTGTGGACTCACCTGGTTTTCAGGCATAATCTTTGGATGTGTGCCAGCTGCCTGCAGATGGGTCTGGTAACATGTTCAATTCGATTCAACGTCCCCTATTTACTTATCCCTTGACTCATTTCCTCGATGCGGTGTCATAATTGTTCACAACCATAGTTAAAAAAAAAGTAATTCTAAAGAAACACGTTTGGCTTGGTTATACAAGTTCGCAACCCGGTACAGTTCGGATCATGTGTGCGTGTATGTGTGTGTGTAAGATGGATGGAGCCTGTTTGGTTGGCGTGGTTTATCGGCAATGGCGAGGGAGTTGATGTCCATTCTGGTCGGCACTCCCCCGATGAGTCGCGGAGTTGTTGGAAATGTGACTCCACCCATTCATCCCATTAAATTTGTATAAATTACTCGTATAGAATTGAAAGTGGACAACCCAGAAAACATGCAACGTTGGTCCAATGTCCATTGATGTTGGACCAACGCGTTCACTGGGACATTTTTTTAGAGCAATTTCTACTTTATTTTCCTTTTTAGGAATCATGCAGATGTATTACCCTAAATTGTACAATAATCAGGCCAATAATCTTTTATTTACAAACCGTGCTTTCTAACCAATGGGTTACCTGGCCATGTGCATTGTGACTGTCATAGTTCTAAAACACAGTCGTAATACATGTAATACAAGCTACAATGTTTGTTTTGGGTCACCTTATATGAAGCGATTTGTGGATACGTGTGGACCGAACTGGGGCACATCGATATTCAGTCGCCAACAGGACCACAGCCTGTAAAAAAAATATTCAAACTGGTCTCTGTGCAATGTGAATGATTTTGGGCAGATAAAACACAATACCAGGCAAACATGTTCTTCTTGGCAGTGACATATTAGTGAAATAACTTTGCACAGAGGCCTGGTAAATTTCATTTCACATTCCATATCATTGTCAGTCCGCTGCTGGATGAGGGCCAAGTGGGTTGTGGGTGCTATTTGACTCGACTTTAGTTTTCTTGTTCATGTTTTTGTTTTTTGTTTCGTGCGGTTGCACCGGATTCAAGAGCCGAATGGCTCACAGGGCTATACTAAATACATGAAACTGAAAACTGAAACCACGCTGGCCAATGCCGGTTGATGAAGGCAAGGAGCATAGACTTTGGGGCATGGTATAGTACAGCAACGGATTTTACTCTACTGTAATGCTATCTGCTGACAAAAAAAACCCACTTTTTATATTACCCCCCCTCCTCCACGTCTATATTCAGGCTGCTGGTGCAGGTAGTGCTAAAACATAAAATCATGTTGTCCCTGTAAATATCTATCCTTCCAATTGTGTATAAAGTGCAAAGTCATTTCAAACGAATGAAATTCACCAATTTTACCTGGCAGATTATGCTCGCTTTGGATAGCAACCTATAGCGAGGAATTCGTTTCTCTATCGATATTTTCTGGAACACTGCTAAGCTCGTTTGGAGTTGGATTTATATGGCCATAAGGGACTATCACTTGAATACAAGATATCCCTATGCGTACACGTATTAATGTATCCCATAATCCCCCCAAAAAGCATCTGGTAATCTTAAGCAATACTCGCACAAGCTTTTTTCACTCCCTGCACACACCACTGCAGCTCCAAAGGACAAAGTGATGCGAGATAGATGTGATGTGGAAACGTAATTCCCGGAATAACTTTCCAGACTGTCCTGGCTGAAATGAAGCACCATTTGTAACAACGCTTCTGACACTCTCCTGTATTGTGTTGCCCTTTCAAATATGCCCAACCTTAGGTATGACCGAGAAGAACTGATCTGTACGATTCGCTGGGATCAGAATTTCCGGAGTGTGATAACATACACACTGTCCGCTTTCTTCGTGTGTTTCTTCGGGCCCATTTGCATAATAACAACCTCCTACATTGTCATGCTGGTAGCCTACCATCGCAACGCTTTTAGGTATGGATTCTCAAATTCACGTCAATACTGAAATTGACATACACCCTGCCGTGTGTATAAGGGACCGTCCATAAATGACGTCACGCGATTTTGGACGATTTTTTACCCCCCCCCTCTCGTCACACGGCGTCACAAAAAGTCAGACCCCCCTCAAATATGACGTTACAAAGCTTTGCCCCCCCCCCAAAACCATATTTCCATTTTGAAAATAAAACATGCTTCAAATCGCTTTAAACTATTGTCATTGTAGTGTGTATTTAATGTGGCGCTGCTCTCTCATGTTGTAGGAGTGTAGTTATAACAATTAGTGTTGTTATAACAATTCTATATTTATTTAAAGTTGCGCATTTTGATGTGACGTCACAAATCGTCACAAATGTCTGACCCCCCCCAGGTGTGTGACGTCATTTATGCACGGTCCCTAACATCCACAATATGTTTATGTGTGTGAAGTTACTTTTTAAATTAAGTTACTCAGTATCTACGCCGTCCCGTGTCACTAACAAATTGGGCAACTCAATGACCACTTGTCACGTGGCTCTTCCGTGTCCTCGTCGTTAAAATCATGTTGCCGTTTATTCAGTAGAGTGCTATTCATTTTAAGATCTATTTAGGCGAATACCTTGTTTTTTTAAACAAATTACATTCACATTGAATTTGAGATATTCTTACAATCTATATGCATAAAGAGTCCATTGTAGGTTTTTCACAAGCATTGATGGGCATGAAGTTGACATTTCTTTGCCGAGAGAATGCGAGATATTTCAGCAGGTATTTGTGTTAACGATGTTTGAATTCGTTCAGAAAAGGTGACAACAACAAGACTTCCCGTCGATTGGCCAAGATGGCCCTGGTGATGGTTGCAGCTTACCTCGTGTGCTACACACCATTTGCTCTTACCAAGGTGAGTCATGATTAAATATTGCATGTGAAATTAGAATTTATGCTGCTGATTTTGACCAAAATGTTCCACGATGTGCATGTTGGTGTTCTAGTATTAATAAGACTATACACGACAGAAGATACACAAACATGTACAATAATAACAAAAGGCAATGTATTCTAGATTTGAAGTTTTCCTGACTGCAATGATCCATACTCTTTGGTTCTTTCTGTAAAGTCACGTAGGTGAAAATAATTAAATAAAAGGACGGGTTTTTATTTTTATTTATTTTTTTATTTTCACCTACGTGACTTTACCGAAAGAACCAAAGAGTAAAAGGCAATGTCGACAAAATAATGTTTAAAGGAGACGGGCAGTGGCACATGAGAGATGCTACATCGAGACAGAAATATTTAGTGACACAAGTTCACATTGAACTGCATTGACGTCCAGCTGCGTTCTGACAGTCTTTATTGGATAATTAATCGACCCACGTGTGTTACAACGTTGTCGAATGTCATTTTGTTTTGTGCACACCCAGGTGCTGAAGGTGGCAAACGGCAGTCTGGATGCTGTGCCTGCTTGGCTATCAACCACATCGTCTTTTGCCGCATATTCGAACTCAGCCATCAACCCAATTATATACAGGCTCCTGGGCAGGAGCAGAAGAGTGGGGAAGAAAGGAGATGGAAACAAGATGACGCTGTGTTTCAGAGCACGCAATTGGTGTAACGTTTCAGAACACAGGGTGGGTCCAGCCCCTAGTATATCTGCTTTAATCGAATCCCAATCATTTAACCCCCCTACTCCTTCCCTAAGTGCACAACGTTCCAAGGGCGTTGAATAATTAAACAGGAAAATGTTTTTTCCCCAGGAAATATTGGTTAGCATCAGCATGGCAGGCGATTTCTCCACATACTGTAGTCACGCTCTGCTACAATAATTTGCACTTTTTTGGAATGCATCAATTACTGGACCCTGCCTGTCCAAATATACGTCGTAATTATCTTTCTGATAACAGGTTGGAACATTTTATTATTAATATTACAAAGGAAACTGGGTAATTCTATTCAGTGCTGTAAACGTAATCTCCTACTCACAACATTTGATCCAAGTTTCATCAGCATTGAGGATGTCAGCCATAAATGAATTGACTTCATGTTGAAATCTGATCAAAATCTTTTGTTTTGTGCGTGGATGCACAAGTGCATATTATATTGCTTAAAAGTTATTCAACTGCAGTTCGCTCAACATAGGCATGTCCTACTGATAATTTAACTTGACTGTCAATAATGCTTATAATGTCAGAAATTGATGACATCATATATTACCAGTTCATCCGGAAAATATTTTAGCAAGCACTAATTTAATCAGTAAATGCAATTTATTTAGGAACTTGTTTATGATTGTGAGCGTCATTATTTTAAAGATTTTGTGTCAGAAAACAAAATAAATAATGATAAATGAGAACCACGATTGTGCAAAATGAGGATACAATTATTGTGGATCTCATTTTATACATTGTATCTACATATTGCAGAAACCCTGGGGTATTCCTTGCTTCGTACTTTGAGTGACAAGGGAGAAGAGACGACCATGGGCTGAAAGAGCAGAAGGTTGGGGTTTCTTAAGAAAAATACAACACAGACACAGGCAATCTGTATCTGACCCACTGCGTCAAAAAGCAAGAAATTGGTTTGAAATTTATTTGGACGGTTGAAAACAATGCGTAAACATGGACAATCTTTCCTTGGTCATATATTCTCATAAATAATATAAGATTAAATTACATTATTATAAAGTTCTATATAACGCAGGTGACATTATTCTCTATATCATAGGAAGTTCGTTAGATAACGTACATCTAAATTTACAAGATTACTTTACACCCGTAAAAAATAATTCACCTTGAAACTTCACCTGAATGCAAACCCAATATGTAACTGCTATGAACCATAACTCAACTACAGCTTGGAACTGCTGCACTTTGTCCATAACCACTCTCAACAGTGCAATTGAAAATGTTTCGTCATATAAGCATCTTGGCATCTGGATCCATTATCATCTCAACTTGAAACCTCATCACAATTTTTGAATTAAAAAAGACAAGAATGAAGACGGTGACTTTGTATAGAAACGAATCCCGTTTCTCATCTTGGACACATAAACATTTCATAGCTGCTCCATTCACCGTCTTTAAACTCTGAGGGGCATTCATTGGGCCAAGTTAATCTTCAATGCATGCACACATAACCGTTTCTCACACAAAAGTGTTTTTTCAGAACCAAAATGATTGACATCTTAGAAGTCCCACAACACTCAAGTTTCTTGTTCCAAAAATAGACCTAAAATGGTTCTTTCTCATCCTGTGCTAATGCTCAAAACACCAGGAATTACATCGCTTCACAACTGTCCTTGGTTAATCTATAATCTACATCATAATCTGATGATAAACTGACGATTATCTATAATACCTTCGGTTTCAATTGCATTTTGCATATATTCTTTACTCTTTAAATATCAGTGTAGTCACCCTATATCTGTTTAATAGTTCTGTAGTTTAATTTGTAACTTGACGTCGATGAGTTTAGAAGTCATCTGCCTGAGCTGCCTTTCGCTGCAGGGAATTTATAAGTGACATTGATTTGTATGTGTGCATGTTTTAGGATTTATCACGTGACACAGGTGTGTTTACTCTGATTTCGATTCGCGTCATTGCTGTAATTTTGGTTTGTTTTTCATTTTGTTGACCCAAGGTCACTTTTGCAAACGAGGTTATCCTTGTCCCTTGAATTTTCAATTGGTTAAATAAAATAAATATGAAACTTTAACACTGCGGCAGATGTGACGAGTTTGGTGTCACCGATGATTGATTTGCTCAAGGCTGCTGTTGATTTTCAATTTCGGTTATAGACCTTGCTGAAGTAGCATTAAAAATGACCTCTCTCATAGCCACAAACACAAACACTGTTGGACTGTGTGTATCATGCATATATTAGCGTCATGCTGATCAGGTCTTACCTTCTATTGACTCAACCTGAAGTGAGTACGTGATGTTACGTGTGAACATCTATGAGCACCATTTATCTGGCCTTCACAGGAATTCCCCAACAGTGTGTTCTGCGACAGCTTGTAAGAATATATAAGGTTCTTTATTTTGATTTAAAGCTTTCGTGACTGCAGGGATTCATCTTCTTGGTTCTTTCGGTTAAGTCACGTAGAAGGGAAATAATAAAATAATAAAAATAAAACACAATACAATATTTTATTATGTTTTATTTTAAAATAATAAAAATAAAACATAATAAAATATTGTATTTGTTATTTTTATTATTTTATTATTTCCCTTCTACGTGACTTTATCGAAATAACCAAGAATAAGGTTCTTTGTCTTTCAAATGTATAGTGACTGTGAAGATTTGATGAACTTTGTTCTTAGCTGACGGTAATATTGGCTATATTATAATGAACAGCCAGAGACAATTAATTATCCTTCATAGCAGTGATACAAATGTAGTAAGGTGATAAAGATGTAGCCTGGAAATGTATTGCTTACACCGCTGCTGGCTGAAGGGCCTCCACTTTAGAGAGCTCTAGAAAGCCCCCTCCAGAGGCTGTTTTTGGCCTACTCTTACACGCTGGCGAGGCATCTTGAAAAAGGTAAAAGTACCCACGCTTTACCCCAACACACGCAACCTGCCAATCGACTAACTGTGGTGTACGCATTTCTACTGCTTGGTGGACAGAGGCAAGAAGGTTGAAGAAACTTGTCCCCATTGTTTTAACTGTCGCACAGGAAGATCGAACCAACGACCTCTGAAATTGCAAATCCACTATGCTAATTATGAGTCCATTGTGGGGCCCCCAAAATATACACTGTATACATACGTATCACTATATAATGACAGAAAGTATGAAGTACTGTATTTAGAAATGTCAGTTGATGGTTTTGGAACGGTGTACTTATAGATCCTGCAGTTATAATTTAAGTTAGATGTGTACATAAATTATGTGACACATTGGTACCATTTTAATAATTATAAATGTAATGCTGCTGCTGCCGATATTGTACACTGAAAAAATGTAAATATGTCGTAATGAGACTTTTTTGAGGTCTGAAGGGAAGTAATCATTGGACCTCGTTCCATATTATGTGTTTCCCCGTCATCCTCAGAAGCCATGACCAATCCACAATGAGATCAATGCCTCCCCAAGCAGTTGCCATCTCACATGTTTCTCTGGTGCAGCAACCTATGCAGCACTTCATTTCCACTTCGTCAGAAATTTCACCATTGCATCTGCGACCGGTCTCCAAGCGATCGAGAGCTTAGTTCGAGGGAGACGGCCGTCACTTTTGGACACGTCGCCCGTCTTGATGCACAAACTCCAGAAAATTTGGCACTTCAGTTGCGGTCGACGTTCGAAGTAGACTGCGACCCTCAAAGGAAGGGCGCTACAACTGTGGTCGCCTCCCCACCCCTGTGATCCGTGGATCAAACAAATTACTCGAGACACCGGTGTATGGCAGCAAGAGAATGCTTCCGCGAGAGGTCATACGTTTGGCGCAACGGTCCTTTGCTGACTATGCGTAATGAATTAATTTCCACTGTGGATGTACTCTCAGGCCCCTTTCTTCCTTTTCCTGCCACTCCGATATTAATATTGACAGGGAAACACATAATATGTAACGAGGTCCAATGATTACTTCCCTTCAGGCCTCAAAAAAGTCTGATTACGTCCTGTCCAGGCCCACTTACGTTTCTTTACAGCCATATTCATACAGTACTGTGTCCTCCACCAATGTTTCCCAGCAGTAATTGATTATTAATGTAATCCTCGGCTGGCTTCAACTTCAGTTAATCTCATGAGCAAGGTGTGGCCTTAAAGTGGCAGGGGTAGAACCTTTTTTCTGCCAAGGGCCATTTGGATATTTATAACATCATTCACGGGCCATACAAAATTAAATTTATGTTGTGCTATGAAAAAAGCTCCTAGATTTATTGAATTTCGAGTAGTTTTTTGCCTTGGCAGGGCCAGACTAAATTATTTTGCTGACCTTATACGGCCCGCGGGCCGGACGTTCCCCACCCAATGCCACTGTGTGTACTGACGTTACAAACAGCAGGTTTGCACCACAATGGATTCACTGGGGTCTCCATTATCACCCAGCTAGTACATGGACAGAAGCCGTGCCGTCGTTATACAGTGTGTGTATTATGCATGATATAGAAATGAGCAGAAACCCACAAATATTACATTACATATATTCGGTATGCTTTCTCTTGAGGATGATAGGTTAATTTCCATTTTATTATGTAACTTTTTGTTTATTTTTTATACATTCAACATATAGTAGATTTGTTCATTTTATCTTCGTTGTAACTCATCGAATGGCTTGAATTAATGCAGTGTATTATTTACTGCGGATAAACAAACTCTGGAGCCAAACATTTGCCTGTACGTTTGTAATGGGAAACCTGGAGGCATCTGTGCAGCGAGGGCTCGCTGTGCACATTTCTGTGAGGCTCTGTAAATATGCACTTACAGTTCACACGTAGGCTATGACATTACCAGGCACCATCTTTTCGATACAAAATGTTTGACTAAATAGGACTTATTAAATCCTTTATATTAAGTTCACTTGCTTGCGCGCTTACGACCGTGCAAATCTTTCGGTCGTTTTTTAACCCACTTCCCGTGATCCAATCGAGCTGACATTTTGCACACAGACTCGTTGTGCGTGACAATTTATTTTAGTGAATTTTTTTTCCCCAAAATGTTACACTTTTTAGGCAAAATATATATATATATTTAATTACCAATTGCTTAATGGTGGAAGGCAATCATCTGACCCATAGGTGGCAGCCATCTCAAGCCAGAGGACGAGAGGACTCTAGCCGCCACGCATATAAAGGATTTATAGTGAAAAACTTTGTTTTTACGGGTTAATTTTTTTTTATTACCAACTCCTCCCTCATTGGTAACTGATAAAAATAGCCAGAAGGCCTTGTGGGTGACGAGAAGTATAAAAAATGTATATACTTTATTTTCTTTTACGTTGAGGGACAGATATATGAAAGATATATCCCAGGAAACATGCAATGTTGGGCCAACATTGACATGTGTTTGGGACCGTTGGACCACCGCTGTGGCCCAACTTTCCATGTTAACTGGGATATTGTCTGCTTGAAAATGTTGTCGCTTATATTTTCCATAATTACGCTTATGATTATTTTGTGTTAAGCTTGGGTCCGTGTCACTTTCACAAGTGTACCAGCCAATCTCATTCGTGTCTTCAGATGTAAGAGTTCTGTGAACCTTGGTTGCTGGGATCGTAGTGCATTGCAAAATTCACTGAATAAACATGTGGACACATGCAGTCACAACAAAAGTTATGATCAGGTATGAAGTTGTGACCACGCCACAACAGTAGACGTGCCAGACGAAGTGCCCTTTGAAGACATAGGCAATAAAGGCTCACTGCAAGGAGACCACAAGACAGGCTCACTTGTTGAAAATTGACAAGCCAGGGTTACGGGAAGATACACCTTCCTCGGAAAGATGGAACGTTGGACCAATGTTAGCCCAACAGTTCCAAACACGTGCTGACGTTGGGTCAACGTTGTATGTTAACTGGGTACAGTGCTAAAATTCGCGAACTTTCTGTCAGCTTTCTCTGCTCATCGTTTCGTACCCCTTCACACATGCAACAGTATTGTAGGGAGGGGATGGCTTTCTGGAGTTGTTTTCCGGATATCAGATCTGACACCTGCAGGCAATGCTCGCCTGCACTGTTTGACGTCGGATCTTAGGTTACCTGTGCAGTCCATGTTTCATTTTGCGTTCTTTTTAATCAGTTTGCTCAAGAACAATACAGAACAGTGATATTTGCACAGAGACACAAAGAACAGCCACAATGAGTCTATAGTTTCAGGCCTTAGTGAAAAACTAGCCAATGCGGTATGCCATGGGCTCAATGGAATTACCGTAAATTATTAACACATTACATAACTCAGAAAAAAGCATTTAAAATAGGGATGGCCAAATATACATCAGTAACATCAGTGTTTTGATGTATTGATATTTTAACATTGATGTTGATGGCTGCGATAACATCGAAACATAACTTTTTGGTTTTTCTTTTAATGTTTTGGTTTCGAGGAAGTGAATTTCAGTTGCAGTAACTTCTCACCATCTTGCATACGGCTGATAGCCTGGTACTAATAGGGAGGGTCTCCACTTAAATACCTCGGCGCTGGATAGGACACGCTAATTGGCACTTGTGTGTGAGATGTGGAGCGTCTCTTATGAGCACTGTGCTCATAATAACACCACTGTCACGTGGCATTATTGTGTGAGATGGCGGCGGCTCAGTGAGGCCTTCATCCAGCAGTGGATAGACCACGGCTGATGACGATAATGTGAATAACATTGTTTGAGAAATAACATGGCGTGTGGAGACACCAGTCTGGCGAGCTCTGTGATCTCAGGTGTCGTCGTGCCCTGCAGGTGAACAGTGACTTCACTCCCGAGTCACCAGCTTCAGTGACTGACTTGCGTGTCATCTCAGCAAGTAGTAGCCCCTCCCTCTAGACCCGCTAAATATGGAAACATGCACTGGGTATTTAAGGTTTGCACGTCTGGGCGTCAGACCAAGCTCATCGACTGTGCGGTGGTTGGTTTCCCGTTCACCTGTTCTCGCCTCCGGTTTATCATCGTACGCAAGATGGCAGCAACTCCACTGTGCATCGTGGCAGTAGCCTGCTTCTTCTGCTGGTAAATATCGTTACTGGATTAGGGGGAATGTTGAAGGGAATGTATAAAAATGCTACAAAGTAGTTGTAACAAATAATCAAAGTAGCTCATGTAATAGCAGTGCAAGAATGCAAGCAATTAAAATTGAAAAACTTGAATAAGCACATTGATACCGTTACATTTTATCATGACATAGCTACATAATATCATCTTACTCTCAAATAATAATTTGCACAAATATTGCACTGTTCCTTTGAATCTTGAATTAAAGCTTTCGTGACTGCAGGAATTCATACTCTTTGGGTCTTTCGGTAAAGTCACGTAGATAGGTTCAAAGAAAATAACAAAATAACAAATGATGACGACCGCTTGTGTTGTGTAGTTTTTTGTTATTTTCTTTGAACCTATCTACGTGACTTTATTTGTTATTTTCTTTGAACCTATCTACGTGACTTTACCGAAAGACCCAAAGAATATGTTCCTTGGAAGGCCAAACTTTTTAGTTGTTTGTATATTTTAAGCAAAAGTATATATTGTATTGCATGGCTAAGGGAAGTTCCAGATTTTAATAGTTTTCCAGTTAAAATAAACTGATTGCTTCACCTATATGATGGGGGAATCAAGCTTGTGTTTGGTTAGCTTGAGAAGCATCAGAATGTTATGAAGAAATCGTTTTTGAAGGCGTGTATTGTCACCCACTTTTATGAACATTTGCTTTGATTACGTGTTCACTAAAACGGTGGATAGGGTAGACACAGCAACATGCACAGGAATTACAATGGATAATATGCATCTGGAAGACAAGGGTCCAATTCATATAGATTTTTGGTTGCCATTCCACCACGTTTTGGTGAACGATGGCACATTTACCGAGAGAACAGGGCAGATACCAATTCCACCCTTCGTATAAACACTCAACATTTATTGGCTGAAAAGTCTTCATATGAAAACCCAATGCAAGTAACCCTCCTGAAAAAGTCCTACGACTCAGTGTGGCTTTTCTGACTAAAATAAGAAAATATGAATAAAAGCTCATTCGTATGGCCACTTGTTCCCTCTAATCTACTAATTTGTGTACGTTTCCAAATAAAATATAGAGGAAATTTTGGTGCTGAAACAGTTTGAAAAGTGGCATAATGAACTAATGAATGCAAATTAAAATCACAGTGATGATTAAGGCACAAAAGATAAGGATATCGATGATGATAATGATGCTGTTGATTATTGCAATGAAGCTTCACCTAATACCTGAATTCTGCAAAAGCTTGAAACAATTTCTACATTAATTGGGACTTTTGAGTGGACAGATGTTCCTAATAATGCATGTTTGTTAACTATAACCCTGGCTGGAGAATTTTAGCTTTGGTATTTTTAGGCATTCAAAATGGGCGCTGGCACATAACCATATCCAAAAACAAAATGTATGGCAGTAGTAAGACATATGCTCAGTAAAGATCACTCATTCAATCTTAGTGGTTGTATAATGCCTTTCACAAATGAATTCCCTCAAATTCGCTGAACAAAAAACCCATTATTAAATGAACAAAATAAAAGATTGTAAGTAGATACACCAAAGAAAGTAATAACAATCGGTAAGAAAGCAGTGGAAGAAGCCGTAATACATAAAAGATAAATATAACATTTTAAGCAATTAAAGTGAGTGATACAATTATTTACAAGAGTGTGAATGCTGTATCATAATACGATGTTTTGAATATTATGATAATTGTGTTGATAATTTTGCTTTCACTAGTTGTTGTTGCTGATGTTATGTCTGCTGCCACCGATGATGAAGAAGACAGTGTAGAAGAGGTAGTGTTACCAAGAAATCTTCAATGTGAACAGGGACTCTTTAAAAAGAGTAGGTTTCATGCGGGAAAGAAACTCAGGAACCACAGAAACACGCAGACGGGGAAGCTCCATACAGCTGGACTCAATAATCTATTTTTCGCAACTTCTTATGGCGATCTCACAGCTCACCGCGTTTGTGAATTGCATTTTCCACGTGATCCATGAATAAATGCCTCCAGGGATATATTGCTGACGTGAACATACGAGGGGGTCCTCTCCCTTTAGGATCCCCTCTGCTCACCCTGCTCGGGATGGGGGATAGAAAAGTGCCCTAAACCTAGGCTGTCTCACCCACTCTCGGCTGGATTTCCTCGTCCAGTGGGAAAACACTCTCGCGGTGATCGGAACCACATAAAACTGTGACTTTTGTAACATGGAAGGTTCGCACTCTGATGAATAACAAAAATAATGTAAGACAAGAAAAAAGAACTGCTATCGGCATCAGGTATCCTGCAAGATGTAACATCAAAGTCGCTGCCCTGAGTGAGACGAGGTGCCTGAGGTGAAGGTAAGTTGAGAGAATATGGAGGCTATACCTCTTTCTGGAAAGGAAAACCTGCAGAGGACAGATGCATCCATGGTGTCGGCTTTGCAACTGTAGTGTTACATTTTTATTTAAAGCTTTCGTGACAGCAGGGATTCATATTTTTGGTTCTTTCGGTAAAGTCACGTAGAAGGGAAACAATAAAATAAAAACAATATAAAAAATACAATTCTCACGACGTTTCGACTGCAACACAAGCAATCATAATCAGGTGTGAAAACCACAGCAAGAAAATTTGAAAAAAGTGGCGGATTTTCTTAACGTTAGCACCACGGACAGCGATTTGGCAGTTGTTCAGACGGAAAAGAGGAGGGAGAGGAAGAGAATGGAATGTGGTCTGAAAGTCACCGTACGTGTGAACACAATCCATTAAGACCCGAAATGGTTGATCAAATCCTTCCAATGATTGCTAAGCCAGAATCCAACTTCTCGGTTGAAATTGTCTCTGTGTTTGTATATGTGGATAACCTCATGAACGAATCTCTCATGGTAGCCAGATGGCTTGCAGAAAACCTCTCTCTCGGAGAAGTCAATGTCACGTGAGCCCACTTAATTATAACAGTGATCTGCCACGGCCGAGGTATTGGTCCTACCGTATTTTAGGTCTACTTTGTGTTCACGGATGCGGTCCAAGACATATCGTTTGGTTTCTCCAATGTAAGTACTACCACAGAGGCAACTCAGTTTGTAGACGCCAGGGTACTGTATGTCCGGAATCACATCTTTTACAGACATAACCAGATCACGGATTTTATGTAATGTGTTGAATCGGACCTGGATCTTGTGTTTACTTAAGATTTTGTAGATATTTTTTGTGATTCCCGCAATGTAGGGTAAGATTATGGTTTTGAATGGCTCCTCAAGAGGGTCCTTCTTCATGGTTGGAGTGATGGCTTTGCAGATTGTGTAGTCGGAGTAACCATTAGCCTTAAGAGCTTGGTGTACGTGCTTGCGTTCACTGGCAATGTGTTCCTGGTCGGAGATGCATTGGGCTCTATGGTGCAGAGTCTTAATGAGGGAATTCTTCTGGGATGGATGGTGGTGGGAATCCGGTTTCAGGTAAGCATCCGTATGGGTAGCTTTCCTGTAGACAGAGTGGCCCATTGAACCATCGGGTCTCTTTTTTATTAGGACATCCAAAAAAGGTAGCTTGCCATCTTTTTAGACTTCCATGGTGAATCTGATGGCTGGGTGAATAGAATTGATGTGGTCGAGGAATTGGTCTAGAGCAGGCCGGCCATGTGGCCAGATGACAAAATTGTCATCCACGTACCTCTTCCATAAGGTTGGGCGCAGAGTGACAGTCTGGATGGCTTTACCGAAAGAACCAAGAATATAACTGTAGTGTTGTAAATAAAGGCGGACGATTTCTTGTCTTGTGTCCGGGCCACTTTATTACAGTTCGTTACATAACACTTGTTAGCTAAGTCGAGGATTCGCCGCCCGTCGCTCGTTCGCTCCCTCACTCGCCGCGTCCCTATTCTATTCTCTACTTTCCTTCCCTATCCTATTCTTCACTCTCCCCGTTTCACCCCTCCCGTGTCTCGCTGTTTCAGCGGGTTGACACCACGGCAGCCGCGGCGTTAAGCGTGCCGACGTACGGACTGCGCTTACCCCTAGCGACCCTATCCTAGCCTACCCAGGTCCACACAGGACTACTCTCAGCCTAACTAGCTTGGCGGGTCCGGCTTCAGCTTCTCGAGTCTTCTGTCTTCATCAACTCCCCTCCCGGCTCGTTTTCTCCATATTTTATATCCCTCGCGACCCCTTCGAGAATATTTTCTAGAGGACCCTCTATGATTGGCGGATACTGGTCTTATCAATCCCGGTCCACCTCCCCCCTTGTTTACCCCAACAGAATTACCCCAACTGTGGTCCTGACCTTAGCTGCTCTTACATCCCCCCAATGATGCTCACCAACCGCCTCTTCTGGCCACCCAGCGCGGACATGCAATCGTTCCCGAATATGCGCGCGTTGAACCACCACACAACTAAGAACAAGCTTCTCAGTCAGTTGTAGGAATCAATTCACGTCTTAAGAGCCTCGATTTAAAGCTTTCGTGACTGCAGGGATTCATCTTCTTGGTTCTTTCGGTAAAGTCACGTAGAAGGGAAGTAATAAAATAACAAAAATAAAACATAATAAAATAATTCTCACGACGTTTCGGCCACAACCAGGTCTGTCGCCTCGACAGACCTGGTTTCACCTGAGGACGGCTACTTGCGTTGTGGCCGAAACGTCGTGAGAATTATTTTATTATGTTTTATTTTTATTATTTTATTACTTCCCTTCTGCGTGACTTTACCGAAAGAACCAAGAAGAGGGTCTTATGAGCCTTCATTTCAATCTCAGCAGGAAATTGCCCTTTCGAGAAGACGGAGCAAGTGAAGGCAAATTAATTTGCCAAAGTTGAAAACAGCAATTTGTTATTCGGTTCCTCAGAGACTGATATTTAGAGAAACAATGTTAAATCACTGGATCATGTCCTATCAAGGATGAACACGATGCGGGTCTTTGCAGCAGCTTCACAGCTTTACCCCTCCGTGTGTCCCTGTGCCCTGGCAGCCTGGGGTCGAACCGTGATGTCGCCGCCGTGCGGACTGGGAACACAGCACCCTTCGAGTCCTTGAGCAACCTGAGCACACCCGCTGTATACGAGCGGCGCATCCGGCCCAACGTGGGAGGTGCTCGCTCTCTGTGGATGTGTATGTGTTTGTGACCAGTGGGACGGGTGGTCTTTCAGGGCCAGTGGGGCCCGGGATCCACCAGCGATAAAGGAAAATGAAAACACCTGGACAGTTCTTGCTTGTACATTATTTGTTGTTGTTTATGAACTGCATCCTATTTATAGTTTGACACATTTTAAAGTACAGCTTCGCAAAGGTTGTTGCTCATAACTGGGATGAAGCTCGCCCACGATTATCAAGTGCAAGGATTGCACAGGCTTTGATGGGAGTTTGTAAAAACTTTTGACTGTGGATTCGTACACTCTTGGCAAATGGTTTTAAAAACATACTTTTTGGATCTTATTTGGCAAATAATGCAATACACCAAAACTGATCTGTCATTGCTCAATTCGGGGACCATTAATTTATGTTTTACTTATAAACTAAATTGGTTAAAATCCTCATGTACCGAATGTACATTTTAAACTGTTTTACTCTTCAGCAAAAAAAATCAATAGATAACAAATTACAAATGGGATGCAACAAAGTTTAAAGTTAATTAAAAGTAATAAAAGTGTTAAGAATGCCAAATAAAAAAATTGAATTTTTACAAACACCAAGATATATATTTTGTATTAACTGCGATATCCTGTGAACTTTATTCTGCTGGAAATGTTCTATCGAGAGCACCCATAAGCATGAATGGTCATGTATGTATACCATGACGTGAAAAGTGCACAAATACGCATAGAGAGATTGATGTTTGCAATTAGACTAAGAGAGAGAAAAGGAACTCATGGATCAGGGAAAAAACACAAATGAGAGACATCATATTGGCATGTAAAATAAGTCAATGGGCTTGGGCAGGACTCTTCGTGAGATGGAATGAGGACTCACGGATGAGATTAGCGACAGAATGGCAGCCAGTGGAGTGTATCCATCTAAGAGGACGACTGCTGTCGAGATGTAGCAATGTGTTATTTACATGTGTACGAGTGAGATCGATTGTAGTAATGTTGGATCATGTGGGATGGCAACGGCATGGGGGAAGCCTTCATCCAGCAGTGGATAGATAATGTCTGATTGTGATCATGCATGTATGTATTCAAATGATTGGACAACTTACAACTACTGTCGACATTATAGTCTCTTCTAATTTATTTGTGGTTCAACCATAACCGAGACCTAAATAATTGTTCAAATGGTAAATGCAGCATCGTATTTTTCCCCATTTCCTTTTGCAGGACCTCCGGTGGTTGTAAATGCCAGCATTATCATCAAACGGTTTGGCCCCATTACGGAGACATCCATGGTGAGAGCATCAACTAGCAGGGTTTTGTTTTCTTGAGGTTTTTTTTTAAAGTGGCTCATTCAGGTCAAGAGATTTTCCAGCCTCCTTGAGCCACTGACAATATTTTCATGTTGAACTGGGACCAAGATGACGGCACATCTGTCAATGTTCAATTTATATTGGAATTAAGACCATCACGTTGGAAACATGCTAGTGTCCATCCTATAAGGCAAGGCCATAGAACAAATGATCCAGATATTTTCTCAGAATCATGGACCGGAGACTGATTTAATCTAACTTAGAATCTGCAACAAAGCTGTCATAGTTTCCAAAACACTTTCAGAACTCTACCGAAGTTGGTATTAGCACTGACACATACACACATCAAACAATCTCCACTGTTTTCCACAAAGTAATGGCGACATGATGCTGTCACCAAAAATATGATGTAAGTCATGGTAGATATCCAATTGATATCAGTTAATAAGCTGAGGTGAATACCGTACTGTTTGTCGAATAAACTATGCACTTGGTGCAAGTGCTGCTTGTGAGTAAGCATCTGCTATGGCCAGAAATGCACGAGGGGGTGGTGAAGCCCGAACCGAAACCAGTCACCTTTGTCTCCCAAGTGTTCATGTTTACATACTGCATTGGGGACTAAATTAAAACTGAAATGAAATTAAGTTGAAATCGTCGGGACATGTCATGAGAACAACTGTCGATAGATGAGAGACAATTAACTACGGAGTGGAGAATGATATAAGGCACAGGATAGGTTCATATACAAGTTGCCACCGATGTTATCCATTTCAAGGAATGTAATTTAGTCACCAGGTTGTAATGCAGTTCACTAACCCCTGCTGCACCCCATTCCTCATATACACATACAAG
The DNA here is from genome assembly GCA_014621495.2 of Entosphenus tridentatus. Lineage (NCBI taxonomy): Eukaryota > Metazoa > Chordata > Hyperoartia > Petromyzontiformes > Petromyzontidae > Entosphenus > Entosphenus tridentatus. Next base: position 7,468,886 of record CM025639.2, on the reverse strand, counting down.
GGCAAACACACAAGTTAAAGGTAATTTTCATTCTTTGTACCCACAACCCCTGCATGTGCTCCCATTGGAGAAACATTTTATTTTTCCATTGGATTTATTTTTAATCACCTACACTTTTCTGCGACTTCATGACTGTCTGCTTGACACTGTGTTGCTTTGTCCTCTCGACCCTGGCGTGATTGCTACCAGGACTACCAGATATCAATTTTCCTTCAACTTCGCTGGAACGATCCCCAAATACAAAAGCTGCTGGCAAATGCATTGCTCCAAGAAGAATCAATTGACCTCGGCAACAACTTCCATGACCTGCTGTGGAAGCCGGTACTTTTCATCGAGAACGAAAAGACAGCGAACGCCCACGCCATCACATCCGACAACAAGATGCTGCGGCTCTACAAGAATGGGGACGTGTTCCACTCTATGAGGTGCAATGCACAAATTACCTCCCTTATATTCTTTAGCGACTGTTCGTTAGTGTAGCGCTTCTGGACTGATGAGGCAGGGTCCAGTGGCCATAAATTATTTTATATAATTCCAAATGTCCCTGAATGGCGAAGGGGAATACACATGAAGCTCCACTTGGTTGAGCTATCATTTGTGGCAAAGTCGCTTCTGAAAACGAGCTATATAGTTCAGTGGACCTTTGCCTGGAAAAATAATAAAATATATAGTTTTAATGATTTCAACGGGAACGGAAATTATTATTCGCTCCCTTCAACCACGAGTCCCCGTCTGCACCACGCTGCTAAGCACGTGCTTCCTCTATCCACCAAACGCCAATCATCTCTGATTGACCACACACAGTAATTGACCACACACAGAGTGATTGACCACACACAGTGCCACGCATGCTCCCACTATTTAACGTCAACACAATAAATTTGGGATTTCTCGCCAGAACACAAATCAAAATTATGCGTCCCCCCTTCCCTTAATGTGCAACTAGGAATGTACGTTAACCTTTCTTACAGATATATCAAATCCTCCAAATGAAACGCAAGTAATTTTAACACGTGGATTAATTCATTATTATAATATGCAATCTAATTATTTTAATATGCAATATGATTAATTATATGTATGTTGACCTTTTTTCACACCGTACGTAGCCAACCGTGCTTAAATCAGGTTAATCTTTTAAATTGCAATTAATTAAATTAAATCAAGTACGTACTGTAATACAAAAGTATAACTGCATTATAGCTGGATTAAATCAGAATAAAACTGAACAAATAACCATTAAATCTATGTATCCCGAGTTAATACTAAAACGCACTTTAAACAACTTAAATCACTTACCATCACTATTCATCATCGCATCTATACACAATGTGACCTCGATTCATTACCATAACAACGTTGAGCCTTTACGGAGCAATACAACACAAATTATGTGACTTTGTATAATTTAACAGCATTAATCCAGCACTATTGATCACGGAAGAAAGGTTATAAATGTAAAATAGAAATGTACCCTATTTACCAATGACACTATTAGTGACGTCGTTGTAATCAGAGATGGAACTGAACGGGAGTAAGATAAGAGGCATTGAGGATACGCGAAAGGGATGGTGGAGTGTACAAATTGTGATATTTGTGGGAATGCATGAGGGAGTATTCAGGAGAAACATTGTGCATTTCACAGGCAATGTTTAACATTAATATATCATAAACAGAACTGTATAATTGTGTGCGCAAACATTCATCAACACAGCAATGTCTCATTGTAAGATTGCATGGTTGGGATCTCACAAGTCTCTTCTGCTCATTACAGAGTGACAATGCTCCTGGAGTGTGCCATGATCCTGCGTGACTATCCCATGGACATACAGCGCTGTCACATGAACATGGAGAGCTGTAAGAGCGAGAGGGCATCTCCCCCCTGGATTGTGTTTCTTTTTTGCCCTGACATTGTGGGTGGGACATTCCGTTTTGAGGACACAGGCTGGAATTAAATTTATTATAGTAGATTAATTGTCATTCTTACAATTGCTCCTCATCCTCTGTTCCATGGTTGCTAACGGTATGTCAAGCCGGGGCATCATAAAGATGCTTGGTTGGCTGCGAGAGCATGAGGTCAATCAATCAATCAAGTCTTTATTTTCTATAGCATTATTTCGTACAAAAGATGCAATTCAAAGTGCTGTACCGGTTTAAGAAAATAATGTTAAAAGACTAAATCACAAGAATAGTAAAGGCAATTTCTATAAAAACCAAAATTGCATCATAATAAATTGCTAGCGAAGGCATATAACAAAAACAACAATATAAGTCATCTTAATTTAAAGCAAGTTTAAAAAAGTACGTTTTTTTTCATTCTGCATTCTGACCACAAGTATATGTGGTTAATGCAGACATGATTCCTTGTAAAAGGTTTCAGTTTGGTGGTTTAAACATCTTAACACCCAAAAACCTTTATTATGGATTATTAACACCTGTTTTGTTGCCAGAACAAAGGGAGGAAACCTATTCTCAGTAAGTTTTCAGATTTCACTTAAAATTGTTTCATGATTGCGAAGCCCTCAAATCCCCTGGCAGGCTGTTCCATAGGCGAGGCCCATGCACACTGAAGGCCGCTTCTCCGTGACTTTTGTTCCTGGCCCTGGAGTGAAAAAAAGACTGGAACCAGAGGATCTGAGTGATCTTGTTGGTTCATATCTTAAAAGCATAGAAGACATGTATGCTGGTGCCAAACCAGCCAACGATTTAAAAACCAATAAAAGTATTTTAAAAACAATTCAATGACTGACTGGCAGACAGTGCAAGGACCGTAAAATAGGTGTCACGTGGGTGCTCTTTCTGGTTTTCGTAAGCACACGTCCTGCTGCATTCTCAATAAGTTGTAGGTTACATATTGACTTTTCGGAAGACCGGAAAAGAGAGCATCGCATTAGTTAAGTCCGCTGGTAATTAAAGCGTGCATCAGTCTCTCAGTAGTAAACCGAGAGAAAAAAAGGTTGTACCATAGCTATATTTCTAAGATGATAAAATACCGTTTCGGTGATATATCTGATGTGGGCTTCAAAGTTCAAATCCGGCGTTTTCTGTCAATGTGAAAAAAAGTTGTAAGTAGTTTATCTCTTTGGGTTTTTGCTCCAATCACCAGGACCTCTGTTTGTATTTTTTAAGTGCCATAAAAATGCAGTGACAACCACATTTAAACTAGATTCTGACACTGGTTGCTGTGGGCAGTTCAAGAGAAAACTAAAATTACCATTGAAAATGTGACGACTAAATAGTAATCTCAGTTTGTAATTCACAAGACGGCAGAGAGCGCCTTGAGGTATGCATGAGAGACGCGGTATGAATAATACATTATTATTTCAATAATGCTCATCTATTATAAAGCCCGGCATTCCGTTTGTCCATCAACTAAATTATGAGAGCCTTTCAGAAGGCCTGAATCAAAAAGGTATAGAAAGTGAACCCCCCCTTCCCCAAATGTGGGGGTCAAAAGTTAATTCAACAGGTTTCCAAAAATTGTCGACCCCCCCCCAAAAATGTATTATGTTGGCATTTATGCCTACACACCCTACATACAATAGAGTCCAGATTTATTTTGAATGCATATATGCCTACACACCCTACATACAATAGAGTCCAGATTTATTTTGAATGCAAATATGCCTACGTCTCCCCCCCCCACCCCATTGTTCAGACATGTCTCAGTGTGACTGGTCGGTTTGGTTTGGTCAGGGCTGCTGGTAAAGAGGTATTGCTCATTTTTAAAAGTACTGCGCATCAATGCTAGCGAGTAAAATACCTTCACAGAAAATTAATGTTTTAAAAATTTCTCTTTGCATCTAATCAACTTAAGGTACAACCCAGTAGTATCTGCACACACCGACATTTTAGTGATTTAAACCTGGCAGAGCACTACTGTGTTTTT
>CM025639.2:7431758-7464897 GCA_014621495.2 Entosphenus tridentatus | reverse complement strand
CGTCCAACATCGCGTGACGTCATTTATGGACGACCCCTTACCTGTTGACGTGTTAATTAAAGAACGATAACCACACGCATGTTGTGTGCTCTGTGCCCCAGATGGTTACACAACGAACGACGTCATCCTTCAGTGGAACGGTACGGATCCCGTGATATTCAACGTGAGCACGGCCACCACCACCTTCACCGTGTCGGAGAAGGGAACCCTGGGCAACTGCGGCAAGACGTATGACAGTGGTAAGCCGAAAGTCTGTGAGCCCAATTGGACTGATATGAAAGAGGCACAATAAAAACTGCATGTGTCATCCTGAATTATAATGTAAATACATCACAACTCGTATGTCTACCCTTTACTTGGTACTTGGCTGAAATAACGTCACGTAGGGTAGACCATTGCTAATATGTGGTCAAATGACAATGCAGGATCAGTGGAAACATTACTTGCTGATAATAATGCTGATTTACTTTTACATATAAACTCATTGTGTGTTTTAGAATATATGTTTATTTCTGCAGGAAGACCCCAATGAGCTATTAGGCTTTATTGCATTGGTGTCCTGCGACGGTACGGTACAGATCCTAGTTACAATCATGGTTTTAAAGGTCGTGATACGAACAGCAAGTATCGATACGTGCTGTATACGGGTACGGGAATAGCGAACTTGTCGAAGACGTAAATATATATATATTCACAAACAAAAATAAAGGTAGGAAAAAATGTAATTTTAAAAAGTAAACACTAAAAGTAACCGGGAACTTTTAAGTATGATCCGTACAAACTTGGGCTTAGAGTTCCCTGCCGGTTATTTACCACAGGAACTTGAGTTTCAGGAGTGAACGGAGGTTTCTCATGGTCGGCAATGATTGAATTCCCAAATAGAATACGGTAGCGATTTACAAACGAGGGAGCAGCCACCGAGAAGGCCGTTTTTCCACAGACCGAATCAAATCTGGGGATTTTAAAGAGGCAGTAGGAAAAGCTAAGGCTCCATTTGTTTTATTTTGGGGTCAATAGATCCATCAAGTATATAACGGAGCATTATAGTTCAAACATATGAAACCAGAACTCCATACTGTGCCTTCACCTATTAATAATGAAATAAACGTTGAATCCATTCGTCTGTTGACTTTCCAGAAACGATATTATCCAGCAGCATTTGTTGTAGTGTTGTCATACCCAGCCGTAGACTGCTATTGAACGCATGGAGTTAGATTAATGTATTTTGGGGAATATAAATATCAGAAATTAAATGAAGTATACAACTAGCAACGATCAAAATTAATAAAAGTAAAATAAAAAATCACACGTCACAGCACGATAGCTGTATCAAGTAACTCTTTACTTGATACAGCAATCGTGCTGTGATACAGCAATCGTGCTGTGACGTGTTCCACCTGAAGACGGAAGCTTGTGTTGCCTCCGAAACGTCGTGAATTATTATTTTACTTTTATTAATTTTAATTTTATTTTTTACCTACGTCACTTTACCGACAAAACCTAAAAGTATGAATCCTTGCAGTCACGAAAGCTTCAAATCTAGAATTAGCAACGATAATTGCAGAAGACAACGATATATTACACAACGGACCATACGATTACCTTGGATCTTGTATCATATAATAAATTGTACCGCCAGACAGCGGGAAATGTACTGATGCCAGTCGCGTGTGAGGCCCTGGTGTCTGTCCGGAGCACGCAGTGACTGACGGTTCTCGACTTTGTGTCTACGCTCCAGGCCCGTTTTCTTGCATCTCGGTGGCGTTCGACCTCTCACGTGACATTGGCTACAACCTGATCCAGCTCTACATTCCCAGCATGCTGCTTGTCATCATCTCCTGGCTCTCATTCTGGATTGACATGTCCGCTGCGCCCGCCCGGGCTAGCCTAGGCATCACCACCATCCTCACCATCACCACGCAGAGCTCGGCTGCCAACTCGCAGCTTCCCAAGGTGCGTGGAGTTGAATCCGTTGACATTTACAGTCATTCATTGGACGATCGACAAAAGAAGCAGAGAAAGGCAGCGGGAGAGATTAGATCAAAGGATTTGGAGGCCATTCCTGGACAACAAAGGAAAAAAGGAATGGAAGAAAATGGGTAATGCCATCACCCAGTCGTAGAAAATGAGAGGCTGACGAAAACAACAAAGTTGCGTTCCAGGTTTTCTATGCGATAAATGTTTTTCAGTCGTGCTCGGATAGTATTTTTCTAGCTCCATATGTCAGTGGTTTATACGCCTGTCCTGTTAGTTCATCCATTGTGCTCATAGATGCTTATATATCTGAAAAAACGCCAATGATCTGGTCAATCAAGCCAGGCTTTAATTTAAGGAGTAATACATGTACAAGGTGATGGTGTTACCCTGCATCTGCTTGCTTCTGCCGTACCTCCGATTAGCACGGTTGGCTATGTACAGTGCGAAATAAGTTCAACACACACAGATACATTGTGCCACTGCTGGTGGAAGGGCCTCTTTTTGGAGGTCGAGAGAGCAGTGATGGGCAACCTAGACGAGTTAGTGGGCCACAGTTGGGCTGCAAGCTCCAAATCGTGGATGTGCCCTAATCATGACCCCATGCATCACCCTAAATGCACATAAAACAGGCCACAATGAGGGACTCCATGGGCTGCATGCGGCCCGCAGGCCACACGTTTCCCGCCACTGGTCTAGCGAGCCCCTCTAGTGGGTATTGAGCATAATTTTACACACTGAACGTTCGTCTTGACAGAGGTGGAATTACCCACACATCACCCCACCATACGCGATCTGCCGATGAGCTGTGTGTGGTGCTCCCATTTACACTCCTGGGTGGTCAGAGGTGGGGGGGTTAAGAAACGTTTACATTGTTTTAACTGTAGGAATTTGTATTTGTAGTATGGTAAAGTCATATGTTTCAGTTTTATTTATTTGGTAGAGTCATGTGAGCCAGTCGGCTCTTGAATCGGGTGCAACCGCAACAAACAAAAAACATGAACAAGAAAACATCCTAAAGTGACTAGGTGACTATGCACAAACAGAAAAATCCAGGAAAAAACAGCAAAAATCTTCCAGAAAAAGCACCGTACACCAACGCTGTGTGCAAAAATTCCAGTGGGATGCAAGTCAAACAACAACAACCACAAGACAACTTAGATTAAAGCCATCAGTTTAACTCCGTACTACAACAAACAAACATGGCCAAACCAAAAAACGTTAACTGACTGACTCGTCCTTCCAGCAGATCAACATTTGTAATTTATTGTTATTTAAAATAAACACCCCCACATGCAAATACGCGAACAAATTTTCCCCATATGACGTTCAACAGACTGCTGTAGCAAGTGTTGTTAGCGAGCACCTATTAAGATTGGCACAGACAAAGACAAAGATCCCCCGTATAGCCTTAACAGACTGTCGGGGCAAGTGCTGTTAGCGAGCACCTATAAAGGCCAGAACGGTACACGAGGGTGGCCAGCACCACGCCCGACCGCCTTTGTCTCCCCAGTGGCGATGTTTACACACCGCACCAGGTATTCATTTCAGGCTGAGTCGACCTAGGGGAGGCCCAGGACCGGTTCAGATAATCGTCACTGGTGTTGGCCATGAGCGGGAATCGAACCTGGGTCGCCAGGTTCATAGCGCAGCGCGCTAACCGCTACACTAACGCTCCCCAGAACACATGTGCACACACACACACACGGGGGACATGGGAATGCTTGGGGGCAAGAAAATTTGGGGCGATTATATACAACACTTGAATGAGGAGGCTCTTCCTGCCAGTGTTGGCGTCACAGTGACTGTATATGACTGTATCACAGTAATCTGAGCGTGAATGAATCTGGTTAAGTCACCTAGTCCCTAAAAATGTGCAGCCTCAAACCAAGCAGCTGGAGTTGACAGCAGCTGCTCCTCCTCGTGATTTCAGGGTGCCCTTAGATTGGTACAAGCGACATTGCTACCCCCTAGCGGTGAACAATGGCTCCGTTGTTGTGATTATGCTTGTGAATATGGATGGGAGTGATGGTGCCATGTGCTCGTAACCTGGTGTCCCATTCACGGCTAACATCAGTGACGAATATCTGAAGCGGTCCTGAGTTGCTCCTAGGTCAACGCAGCCTTAAATGAGTATCTAATGCAGTATGTAAACATCAGCCATCGAATAAAACATATTAAAAAAAATGAATTGCCCCCGCATTTGTACGGTGGACGGGAGGCATGATATGGGTGACCTCATTACGCCGATGTGCGCGCTTCCCCGCCTGCGCGCCACCCAGCCAGCCAGCCACAAAGCCAGCAAAACTTTTTTTTTCAAATATACAATTAGATAAATCTTTGGTGCGATGCGTATTTAAATATTGGTGTGTATCTGTCGATATTTATATCTGTAGTATGGTAAAGTCATATGACTGTATCACAGCAGTCATTGTTGATACACTTGAGACTCTAAACTCACTACACTCGAGAATTCCGTTCAGCCCTTTGTAACTTTGTAACGGTATTAGCCCCAGCAGTCTGTAAGGATTTGTTGTTGTTATGTGCGTGTGTGCACGCAGGTGTCATACATCAAGGCGATCGACGTCTGGATGGGCATGTGTCAAGTGTTTGTGTTTGCAGCGCTGTTGGAGTTCGCGGCCGTAAACGTGATGGCTCGGCAGGGCAAACATGCCGTGAAGCTCGTGGACGAGAACAGCTCACCCAAGGAGAAGGTGAGTGGCACTTTGGTTGACTAGGGGTCGTGATGGTTAGGGATTGGAAGTGGTCAGGTGGGATAGAGGTGCGATGCGCAGTATTTGGTGGTTCGTAATTGAGGGTGTACCGACCCTGAGCCATGGTCATCATTAGCGGCTTCTGCAAACAATGAAGATGTTTTCAGGGTGCCCCTAAATGGATTATGGGTTTGTGAACGGATAGAGGATATTTGTGGATCAACACAATTAAAATGCAACTGCATCTCAAGCAGTGTTGCCAACTTAGTAATTTTGTTGCGAGATGTAGCAACTTTTTGGGTTCCCGAGTAAGAAAATGTCAATGTGACTAGAAACTTTCTGGAGCAAGGACCTCATGTAGATTTTGAAGTGATTCCAGGCGTGAATTAAAGAGCATGTACCAAGTAGTAATACTTAATACATTGACACATTTCTAAGGACTATCAAGCAACATTTATGTACACTGAGGTTTGTTTGACAATTTTTTCAATTTAAGGAGTTGTAGCACTAACCTTAAAACTTTACAAAGGTGGGAACATGCACTTCATGAGTAAAACAAATGTGTGGTGTGACCAAGAAATAGCAGATCTGCAGCTGTACTGTGTCATGTCCCAGCAGCCTATTCAGAGTTCAGCTAAATTAAGGTGTTTGGCTGTAAAGAAGTTGTAGCCGACTAATGAGTCTGCGAGAAAAATGTCACAATTGGTTTATTCCCTTTGTCATGCGCATTGTGATAAACGCATTCATTGCATCTTCTCAGGTTGGAGCCGAGGACAAGAAGAGGATGTACGTGCGGTGCGCACATCGCATCGACTACTTTTCGCGCATCATTTTCCCCATCACCTTCTTCATCCTCAACATCTTCTACTGGGTCTTCTATAAAGTGGTGCTCAAATTCAACTCGTAAATTGAGCAAACCCCGCTCAGATTTTGCCAACGTGCTGAGAAATTACTCACGTAGCATGTGTCAATACCATATATTTATAAGCTGTATTGTATTTAATTGCATGCGCATATTGTGACGAAAACAAAACAAATTTGAAAAAAATACACTTAAATACAAATGTACAGTAAAATAAATGTGGTAGTAAACATTGGCAAGTTAAACATGCCACATTATTGGCAAAATTTGCTCCACAATTAGCAATGATCATGCAACACAGCAAACTGAAACACATGACTTTACGGGGGAAGATGTGTGATCATACTGCACCATACTAGTTTGTGTGGCTTGGCGAAACTATTCACTTGATGTGAGAATACTGACAATTATGTGACGCCAGCCACATGATAATTTTCAGAATTCATTACCCAGGATATTGTGTCTAATTGGTGACCCCTGGATGGTCAGTCCCAAGTTGCCAACCATTACATCATGGTAGCTACTTTCGTTGTTGAGTTAAAAAGGTAAATATTGGACGTTAATTGCCAGACAAATGTTAATGTGTAGCAAACGGGTAACCATTTATATGATGCGATTATGGGTAATACAAAAATAACTTTAATGAATCTAGTAAGAACAGGAAAAGTTCTTTTTTGCCAATTGCTATATCCAGGCATTGTATAACGACCTGGAAATTACTTTAAAAATTACTTACAATTCTACTGGAGTAACCCCCAACTCTAAATATTATAATTAAATACGTAATATCTCATGTTATCCAGGTGTATTGTGAGATAGGTAAAGTGAGTTACAACTACCATATATTTTACATATACCATTGTATAGCTTTATGGGCGGATTTATTTCTGATTTAATCACCAGCTGTATTAACCCATCACCTTTCGTCGGTCATAGAGCTCTCATACAAAATGTATTGTGTGTCTGCCCATATTTTGCGTATATGTGAAGGTAACTCGCTCCAAAGTTATCTCCTCTCATGATTAATATGTACTGGTATGTGTTAATTATTTCCAGTAATATCAACCAGGAAGATTAACAACTATAATCATTGACATTTCTTCCATAGATCCCAATGTGCCGTAATTATAATTCACATCTGCTTCAGAAGTAGAAGAATCTACAATGTCAATCAGTAATCAAATTTACAGTTGGATTTCAACACTATGACAATTAAATCTCGACCTTAACTTGCTTTTAAACATAGACCTAATGTTGGTATTTTACAAAATGCAATGGATTTGAAATCACAAGAATTGCGCACATGATACACCTAGCACCTTTCACAAGCGTAGGTACTTTCACGCACACTTAATTGAGAAACAGTTATCCGGGTCTGAGTTCTAGAAGACATTTCCCCTTTGCCGCCGGGGGTCTGTGGCCCTGCATAATTTCATATGTCCAGTTTTCATAAATATAGAGCTGGTGGACCTAAGATTACCAACCATCTGTTTTTTTGTAATTATACTGTCTGTTACTTTTTATGACCTGCTCCAAAGTGTCCTTTTGATGCCTCTGAACATATATCAAACGTATGTATTTTTGTAACATTTTCATTTTGCAAATCAGCATGGAACATGTTCAATGGCAATGTGGAGTAGACAAAGCAAGTGGGCACTGTGTAAGGTGGACACCACAACACTGGTTGTGTGACGAATGGAATTGGTTTCAGCTTGTCTAGTTTGCCTGTTTATACAAAATGCTACCGTTATTGATTAGTCTGGAAGGTCTAAACCAGGCTGATGGACTTTTTACGGTCTTCCACAATAGTGTATCACGAGTTAATATATTGTCTGTATACCCAAATGATCTTACAATATTCCACCAAGTAGTCAACACCGACACGGGTTTGTTCATATTTCGGAAATGGGAAAATTGGCAACCCCAGGTCCACCCCCAAGGCTGACCCTGGATGCGTGAGAGTATTCACTAGTCGGAATGTGAAAGAGCATTTAACCATGTTTCACTCATTTAGCTGCTGTCAGCAACGTGAGACACTAAAACTGTGCTCACTGCCACGCCCCGACTTAATGGTCATCTCATGAATCGTCATTCCCAGAGCTGGACAGATCTATAATTTAACCAAGCATACATCTCTTATAATTCAAATAAATGGTTGTATTTAAACAGCATGATCAACTTTCTGAGTTAATGAATTAATCTTGAAATATTTAAGTGTGTCTTACAAATTATAAAGATTCTATATGTCAATTTAATTTACAAAGTGGTGCTCAAATTCAACTAGGAAATTGAGCAAATCCCTCTCAGATTCTGCCAACGTGCTGAGGAAGTTCTCATGTAGCATGATTATATGCTGTACTGTATTTTATTGCATGTGTGTATTGTGCCCAAAAGAAGAATACATCTCTTACAATTCAAATAAATGGTTGTATTTAACAGTATGATCTTTCTGAGTAAAGTAATTCATCTTAAAATCTTGAATTGTCTTACAAATTACACAGTACTGTGTCACTTTAATAACTTTTTATCACGCTTTTTACACATTAAGCATGTTATTACACATTTGTTGTATTTTTTAGTATTGTCTTGAAAATTAGATAAATTTTACAAATGATGGCTTGTGTTTTAAATATACATTACATTATTGGGATAAGGTAATTGGAAACAAATTTAGCTTATAATCATCAATTGTAATAATTAAACCAAGTGAAGATGCCCTCCATTCAGTGTTTAAACAAGTTCTGTATTTTTACAACATATATATGATGTATTAAGCTTAGTGGAGATGTAATATGAGACGGAATCGGTACACATGTTGATTCTGTATCCTTTATTGACGAGATTAAATTAAACTTGATTTGAAGCTTTCATGACTGCAGGAATCCATAAAATAAAATAAAATTTTATACCTACGTGACTTTACCGAAAGAACCAAAGAGTATTGAATTAAACTCTTTGAGATGCATGAATCGTGCCTCAAAAAACAATATTTAAAACATAAAAAAACAGCCTCCCCTGCAAGAGAATTACAACTCCCCTGAAAGACGACCAGCTGTAAAACAAAATTATTTCTACTAATACAAGTAAAATACCCAAGTTATCAAACAGTGTGCATGAGATATCTCTTGCCATGGACGCTGTCACAATTCGAAACGCGAAAAACTCCCAAAAAACTGTATCTGATAGCTTAACCAGCTTTTCAAAGAGTGATTGCTTGACCTCAATAAATCTCCCTATTTATAATCTTATTCCAATGTTTGTGGGTAGCTTGACCTTTGAACAAACATAAAAATCATAACATTTTCAAGCTACTTGTACACATTTGATATCAATCGAAAGCACGTCGTCTGTAGATGGGGAAGCAAATAAAGTTGTCCGCCACAAACTTTTCATTGCCGAATCATGGTCGTAAAAAAAGTGCATTTGTGTAAAACAAAATTCAAGCTTGTTTAAGTACACGACAAAATCAACTTTCTCTTCTGGCTTCAAGGACCGAAAAACCGCGCAAATTGGAGGTGCGGTGGAAGGACAACAAACTAAACACAAAAAGCAGTTCTAAAGAAATTATTTCTCAATGTAGATGACTTCAACATGCAAAGCCATGAGTGGCTTCCTAAAATCGGAAGAGCGTTCGAGACGGCCGCAGGGAGCGCGTCTGTAAGCGCGCGATGCCGTGGCCGCCTTCGTTCGATGGTCAGCCAAAAATCCAGCTGCGATTTCAGGTAAGAATAAGAGTTATTTGTGAGAAACATGAAGTCATGAAGGAATGGAGCATGAGGTTGGTGATGCCCATCACGCGAGATTACGGCGAGACGGCAAGAGGGGTTGACGTCACGCGACAAGGGCGTGGTGGGTAGAGGGCTTGTGACGTCACGCGGTACGGGTGACGTGGAGGAGAGGGAGTGATGACGTCGAGAGACGCGGGAGTGATGAGGGGGGGTGACGTCACGCGACACTGGTGAGGTGGAAGAGAGGGAGTGATGACGTCCAGAGACGCGGGAGTGATAAGGAGAGTGGGGGGGGTATGACATCACGCGACACTGGTGAGGTGGAGTAGAGGGAGTGATGACGTCGAGAGATGCGGGAGTGATAAGGAGAGGGGGGGGGTATGACGTCACGCGACACTGGTGAGGTGGAGGAGAGGGAGTGATGACGTCCAGAGACGCGGGAGTGAAAAACACGAATTGCAGATAAAAGAAAATTACTGAAATAAGATTAAAACGAATACATTTGAATATAAAGCAATACAATAATTGAAAACGTAAAGAAATGAAGATATAGAAATATAAAAAGTTTAAAACAAATGATAAAACGGACAATCGCCATGCTTTTACGGTGGAAGCTCTGCGGGTTCCTGCTAGTTTAAAAAGAATACTCTTTTTCCGTGAATAGGATAAATTGGTAAATACTCTATATTATGTTGAATAAAGGATATGGGGCCGTCCATAAATGACGTCACGCGATTTTGGCCGAATTTTGACCCCCCCTCCCCCCCTCGTCACACGGCGTCACAAAAAGTTAGACCCCCCTCAAATATGACGTCACAAAGCTCTGCCCCCCCCCAAACCATATTTTCATTTTGAAAATAAAACATGCTTCAAATCACTTTAAACTATTGTCATTGCAGTGCTTATTTAATGTGGCACTGCACTCTGTTGTAGGAGAAAACATTTATACTGGTAGGAACGAAGTGAACCAGCCTACAATAGATTATATCGTCCATCCGTCCGTCCGTCCGTGTAGCAACATCGCCCCCTACTGCAAACACTTGGCATGACCCTACAAAAACCTTTACACTCAGTGACGCTTTCCTGTCGAAACAAGTGTATAACATTCCCTTATAATTCCCTCAGCTTTTAATTAAAACTTTTAAATAAAAAATTAACTCGCAGCGGCCTAAAGCCTACAGCTAGGCCTAAAGCCTCGAACAACGCCTCAAACTCTCCCTTCGTATCGTACCCCCGCGTGTGTGCAAGGGAGTTAATGTTTAACAATGTTACATTCCCTTATGTTTTTAATAAATTTAAAGCTTTTACATAAATAATTAAAACATTTAAATTAAAAATTAACTCACAGCGGCCTAAAGCCTACAGCTAGGCCTAAAGCCTAGAAGTAGGCCTCAAGCCTAGAACTAGGCCTCACACTCTCCCTTCGTATCGTACCCCTGCATGTGTGAAAGGGAGTTAATGTTTAACAATGTTACATTCCCTCATGTTTTTAAATAGAAACATTTAAATTTTAAGCTTTTACATAAATAATTAAAACATTTAAATTACAAATTAACTCACAGCGGCCTAAAGCCTACAGCTAGGCCTAAAGCCTAGAACTAGGCCTCTAACTCTCCCTTCGTATCGTACCCCCGCGTGTGTGAAAGGGAGTTAATGTTTAAAAATGTTACATTCCCTCATGTTTTTAAATAGAAGCATTTAAATTTAAAGCTTTTACATAAATAATTAAAACATTTAAATTAAAAATTAACTCACAGAGGCCTAAAGCCTACAGCTAGGCCTAAAGCCTAGAACTAGGCCTCTAACTCTCCCTTAGTATCGTACCCCCGCGTGTGTGAAAGGGAGTTAATGTTTAACAATGTTACATTCCCTCATGTTTTTAAATAGAAACATTGAAATTTTAAGCTTTTACATTAAAATACACTCCCTACCCCCCCATTCATTTGTTCGTTCCTACCAGCCCACCCCACAGGGACCTGTTTAAAAGAAGGCGTTGTAAAGCTGGAATTTAGCATAAAATTCACTTGAAAATATTCATCGTCTAGCTAAAACTGCAGATGTTCAAAATATTATATTGAAATTCTCGTATAATTATCGAATATTAAAAGTAATTATAACTGTAAAAAACATACTTGAAACTTTGTAGTAGAACGAAGCAAAATGGAGAGTACAATTATGACAATCACATATTCATTCCACAGAATAAAAAACCCCGGTAGAATCATGATAATCAAAATGTTTATCAACAATCATTCAAAAAATGTACTACATTTATGCATATCCATTCTCCCATGGAGAAGCAAAATGCTCCTTCATGGAATAAATAGGGAGAGCATGGATCTATTCATCCGGTGGAATGGATATTCCATTCAGATCAAGCTCTTCTTCGTCTATCCAATCTGCACTCTCTCCATTTTCTGCGTTCACGATTACAACCATTAGTTCACATTGCCGACGTGCAGCGACTCTCTGTGGCCTGATGCGTTTGGGCGGAATAATAATTGATTCCTGCTTGTGTGATAGAATGGCTGTGCAGCATGACTAACGACGTGAAGTATGTTTGACATTTCTTGCAAATCCTATCGCTAAGCACGGATTGTATTGATGGACAGTACAAGTCATATGGAATCGACCGATACGGATTTGAAGAGCGAGTAAGGATGTCATCCACTTTCAAACTTTGTGCTGTAAACAGAGATGGGAATTTATGAGATGCTCCGTCTGTTGTCCGCTCTGGAATTTTAATACAGGGCCTTTTCGAATTTAATCGGCTTCCGATGGGGCTCCACTCCGCGCTGGCTACGCTCCAATGATTGATGGAGTTGGTCCTAGCTGGACTGCAGTGGGACTCATGCTTGATATTCCTCGATGATGTTATCGAAGAACATCTTGATCGGTTACGTGTTGTCCTTCTCAAAACGCGTGCGGCAAATCTAAAATTTAAGCCCCAAAATTGTCATCTCCTGCAAAAATCTGTGCGGTATCTCGGTCAAATTGTCAGTAAATTGGGCATTGCAACGAACCCCACGAAAACAGCGTGTGTTCGGACTTGGCCAACCCCCACGTCGGTGGGGAAGTTGCGAAGTTTGATAGGATTCGTGTCTTATTATCGCTGCCAAAGCACAGGCGAACAATGAACGTAATGCAAGGAAACGGGATCACGTGCTACCATGGTCCATTGGTGACAGAGCAGGGTTACATTGCTTGCAGGTGCAGGTTGGTACATCCCCTAAGCTGCAAAAGCCCTGGCAACGGCCCGTGGAAGTGGTCGGGGTCAAACGGCCGCAGTGTGTTGCGTATTCGGGTGGGTCGTCGCCGTTGGTTTGTCCATCCGTCTCGGTTGAAGCCGTTTGTTCCTCCGCGGATTGCCTCTCCATCTCCAACAATTGGTCTGCCGGTGTCTGGTGTGTCCGACGAGCCAGAGATAGTGCGTTCCGAGGGCGTGCGTCAGAAGGATTGTGTCGTGCTGCCCACAGCATCCAAGCTTGTGACCATGAACGGACTTCGAAGCCTCGCCGGGAGCGGGGAGGTGCCTGTTGCCGCCGAACGTACTGCACCTGTGCCTCCTGTGTTGCAACCCGCATTTCCGGCTGTTTCGGTGGTGTGCACACTGCCCGAGCAGGAGCGTAAGACCATCCCGGTCGACGGACCGGTGTCGCTAACTCGGTCCAAATGCTTGCGATTCCGTTGATTCATTATTCTGGGTATTGCTCGGCAATGGCGGAAAGGTTGTGGTTGGTTGTTGAGTTCTGTTCTTTTCCCTCCATCTTGTTCCCTTTGCATAGTTCTCTTTTCTCTCCTTGTTCCCTCATAATTAGGTATTCATTGTTCCTGCAGATTGTTCCACCTTTTAAGAAAAACAACTGGAGTCCTGCTTTTATAGCTCTTTTATTGCCGTACCTAACCTGTGCATGGGTGTACTTACCTGTTATCTTGGTTTTAGCCGGGACGGCTATATTTTTTATTCCGGTGGGGGGGGGGATGTAGTGACATGATGACACCTACTGGCTAGAAAAGGGACTGGCTACAGGCACCACTAAAACAACATCCAATCTGAAAGGGAGAGGTATCTGGGGCAAAGGTAATGGACGAGGTTGGCCTAGATGCTCCGGGAACCTGCTCGAAAGTTCCACGGTAGGGCGTGGCCAGAGGCGGAGCCTAGCCACGCTTGGGGAGATATAAGCGGGGGCGGACGAGGGCTCGGGGTTCGTGTGTGGAGTTTTGGGTCCGGACTGTGTCGCTGTTCGCCGCCATCTCTCTCCGTCGTCCGGCCACGAGGAAGATCTCCTGCGGGCTTCCATCACCCTCCACGGCGCCGCCGAGTGATTGGCCGTGTGTGTGTAGCCAGTTGAGACGCTAACATCTAAGTGTTGTACTCAGAGTGAGAAGATAAGGTTGGCCTGTGTTGTGCCCGAATAAGAATAAAGAAGAAGTACCCCGACTCTCTGTGTTGCATTGCATTACATTTCCAAATTTTACAAATTTTAGTTTGTTTGATTAAGTGTGTTTTCTCTCTCTGTGTGTCCTCGTGTTGTCGCTCTAGTATTTCCTGCAGTCACGAAAGCTCCAAATCTCTCATTGACATGCTAATTTCTCCACCCCCCCATCTCTCTGCCCCCCCTCTCTATCTATTTAAGGCCTCGACACAGAGGCGCTGTTTCTCTGTGTGCCTATGTGTGTGTCTCTCCCTCTGTGTCTCTGTGTTATCTCTCTCTGCTTATGTGTCTGTCTATGTGTCTCCGTGTCTGTGTTTTGTCTCTCTCTCTTTGGAAGAACGTAATCAACCAGGTAGGGTGTTGACTGTTATGTTAGCCGACTCTCTGTGTTGTATTGCATTATATTTCTAAGTTTACAAGGTTTCGATTTAAAGCTTTCGTGACTGCAGGGATTCATCTTCTTGGTTCTTTCGGTAAATTCACATAGAATGGAAATAATAAAAGAATAAAAATTAAAACAATAAAATAATTCTCACGACGTTTCGGCCACAACGCAAGTAGCTGTCCTCAGGTAGATAACAGGTCTGTCGAGGAGACAGACGCATGCATTCGTACCTAATGACGATTGCTTGTGTTGGAATCGAAACGTCGTATGCTATTATTACATTTATTTTTCTTTCTACGTGACTTTACCCAAAGTACCAAAGAGTAATTCCTGCGAAAGCCCCAAACCAAGTAAGAAGTGCCCTCTACACGACTTGTCGCGGAAGTCGCTCATCACACGTGCACATGTTGTTCTACCTTCTTCTGGCATTGTGAGATATTCTTCCTCCCATAATATGTCGTTGGCTTTGTTGTTGTTAGTAGGTTTTTTTTACCGGAGATCTGGTAACCCTAAGGCAACGTGACAATAGCAGAGGAGCTTCCGCGGATTTCACTCTGCCGCGGGCATCTCCAGCAGCACCGGCGTGTTGCTCTTGGTGACCGCGCACCGCACAGAGTGAAGCGAGTTGAAGAGCCGTCGGTGCCGGGTGTTCGCGTGTAAGTGGCGAGAACGGGGCCCGGGACCAGAGATCGAACCCAGGCTTCTGAGCCCCAGGTGGGAGTCCGATGGGAGCCGCGACTGCTCGCGCACACAGGTATGCGGATGAGCGCCCAGCAGGTGGGAGAACGTGCATCGTGCCATGGGTTGGGAAACTAATGATTCCCTCCATCACGCGTTCCTCGTGTACTATCACCCAATTCCTGTTTTATTATTCCATTACCCCTCTGTACTATCACACCCTCGTTTGTGACGCTGTCGTGGTTGTTAAAGCACCGCTTGACCATCAGTATACTGAGGGTCACCGGTCCGATTCGATCTCCCGGCCCGGCAATGTCAACAACGGAGTCAGTTTCTTGAATCCTCCACTCAAACACCCAGCAGCGGTAAGGGGTAACATCACAGCGCCGTGGTTGTGGTGGGGTAAAGTGTGAGTATTCCTACCTCTTCAGATACATCTGGCCAGCGTGGAGTTGTATCGCTAGTTGGAGGCCCTTCTGACAACAGTGGAATGAGCCAGTATTTGCAGTGCTGTACCTTTACTCTTTACTATAACACTCTCACGTGTACTCCCACTATCAACCTTTGTTTTAACACTTTATCACGGACTGTGCACACATATAGGCCGCTACTTTCATCACATTGCCTACTAATTCTCTGTGAATGCAATTCCGATGATGCGTAGGAAAAATTGCTCCAATTTTATGAATACATATTAATTCGTATTTCCAATCCAACGTGTCTGAAATGCATTTTGTAAAATTAATTGCATTATAAATATTGACACTTTTCTTTAGGGGTACTTTTCTAAAGAACACATTAAAAGAAAATCTGTCTCTTTGATTTGGGCAGCTCACTTACTACTTGAATAAAACTTCACCATTTCGACCAAAGTAATATAACAAATATAAACCCAGTACAGTATTGTCTACATTACAAAGACACAGGGCCAGTCGAAGCGTGAGATGTACTAATTGACGCGCCTGGGTCTGCTAATTTGAGGGTGTCACCTGTTTAATAGTGTGCCGTCAGTGCGGTGTTGGGGTGCAAGTTGGGGTAGTGTTCGTTTGACTGCGGTGGACTTCAAAACGGTCTGTGTCATTTGTGTTAGGGTATAGTTTGTGTGTTAATTTTGTCATTTGTGTGTGTAATTTGTGCGTGAGTGTGTTTGCCTAAGAATGAGGGGTGGCGTCGAGCAAATTGCGTGCCATGTCGGACTGTGGTCACGTGAAGGGACACAGTTGCACGTGTTGTACCCACAAAGCCTGTGACTTCACAACGTTATACACGAGTTTATCACAATACAGCCAGGCTCGTGTAATATACAGCTGTATACGCATGTACTTGCTATGTTCTAGGTTTACGTAACTAACTTTATTGTCATAGCTCACCTGTGGGTATACGTTTGCAGCCCTTTCGTAAATCCACTTTTGGATGAGGGCCTCCCTTGCTGTGTGGGTCGTGGATTTTTTTAAACCCACATTTCACCAATTCAGTTTGGTTGGTGAAAGCGGAGAGCATAGAATTAAAAGTGCTGTACAACAATTTATTTTGCTGCACTGCCCTCTCTGCTGCCCACAACGTAGGACCTGTGGTGCATGGTGGCCACCCATCCAATGAATATCCAGGATCAACCCCGCTTAGTTTCCCATATCTGATGGGATAGGGTACATTCCGGGTGATTGAGTCATAAGCATAACACTACTACATGTGCGCACATCGAAACAAAAACATGTCGTTAACACCCCCTTACAATAGAACTATAAAGTTTTAGATGTTCCAAAACAAACTAGACAGCACAAATGTACAGACGAGACAGTTTAGAAAGGCCATCATCCAAAATGTTATCATATGAAGCAGAAACTCTTATCTGCGATCCTGCTAACCACAAGGTATAATATTCGGTGCCCCAGATACATCCACAAAAACTCTTTTTCAGCAACAGGCCGGGTTAAGTTTTTAAACCCACTATTTACTGTTTTCATTTGCTAACTTCTTTCATACTTTGTTAGTATATACTGGAAAAAGGCTTGCTCATGCCACGTCGATCGTGGGGGGATGTTTGGCCGTACTTCACTACACAGGTCAATGTGGGTTGGTGGAGGGGGGGTCCTGTACTGTTTCAGATGTCACCCGTCAATGATGTTAACTTTGGCCGGGAATAAACTTTAGGATACCGGGTTCATAGTGGAAAAGAGGAGTTTATGTGGAGTGGTGGCGCAGTGGTTTGCACACTGTTCTGAGCCTGGTCACTTGCGTTCGATTTCTGGTTATGGTTTCCCTCCTCACTAGCCCATGCTGTCTAGAACGGTGAAATATATTCAAACAGCGACCATGATTGACACTGTGAAGGGGGTTCCCTTCATCCAGCGTTGGATTGACAAAGGGGTGAACATTAGTTATTTAATATTCAGAGGGATCACCCAGAATTAATTGGTTGCGACATGTGCTAAATGTAACATCTCTACGGTACCTGAATAAGAGGATGATAATAATGAAAAAAGATCTAAAAATTATGATCATTGTTTTTTTTGCTGCTGTCAATGGCAATTGATGATGTGATTTATCATCATGCTGTGTTTGATGATACTGTTGGTGGTAGTGTGATTAACATTTTTATACACGGTTTTTTGGGGGGTCTGAAGCTCTTTCTCAGGAGAGCCATGCATTGTACTGTTTGTAAACTTTCATTTTATTGAGTGTTTTGCATGTGCGAGGAAACGGAAAACCAGACATAACTCATGCACCGTACAAAGTGATAAATCTCAATGGTTTAGACAAAGGGGTTCATGTTACCTTTGGCTGAACTGCCAATTCCTAGCCACCAAGTTTTGCGAGTTTTAGAAATCTGCGTCATCCACAACCCATTTTGGGGCAGTGACATGGGTTAGCGGAAGCATGTTCGGTGCGTTTTGCAGAGGTTCACGATTCAAATCCAGCAGCTGTCCTGGTTATCACTGAATAAACCCATAATAATAATATGCGTTGTCTGCTACGTAGTGGACTTGGGTTTCTGTCACGTCATTAGCGAGAGTAGGCCAATCATTGTCTGCTAAATTCGAATAATTCCCCTGCAAATCACTAATTTGGGATTACACACAGCAACATTGCTCCCGACT
Source organism: Entosphenus tridentatus (assembly GCA_014621495.2). NCBI lineage: Eukaryota > Metazoa > Chordata > Hyperoartia > Petromyzontiformes > Petromyzontidae > Entosphenus > Entosphenus tridentatus. The sequence goes on along the minus strand of CM025639.2, from coordinate 7,447,022 downwards.
GCGAAAATATAACAGGACCCTCCAGAAAAATAATTGTCAGAGCGAGGCTATCCTGGGTAAACAAGAAGTAATAACAAAAAACCCGCTTCCTGCTGTGCATCTCACCTGTCATGTGGGGCACGTGGTCATTTGCTTTGTAAGTGGATAAGATTGGTGATGGAATGGTAGGTAAAAAACAGTGAATGCATTTGGGAGGATGACCAACGCAGATGAGCTCATGTTTGGGAGTGAGGATTGTGACATCGTAAGACGATGAATGGCAATGATGCGTGGAGGCCTTCATCCAGCAGTGGATAGACATTTGATGACGATGAAGAATATGAAAAAATATTATTTACACTGCACCACGTATGCATATTACTTTTACCCGCAGATTGTTTAAGAAAAGAAGAGTTACCTGGAAGGGTTCACTGACGGGGGCTAAATTGATCCTATTTTCAGATTTTTAAAGATAAATAGAGTTGCATGCATTTTGCGGACAAGAGGTAACACGTTCCTTCAGAGTGGGCAGGTAGGAACTTGGTTGGACAGCGCATTCGTGCACGTAAGCCAGACAACTCATACCTGGTGGGCATTGTAGAACCTGTTGTTCCTACCTGTATAAAAGATAACTTGACTTGAGGTAGCCAGGCAGACAGCCAGGTAGCCAGGTCGCTAGCCAGGTAGCCAGCCCCCTTAACTCTCGGCCCCTCCCCCTTGCTTAGGCCCCTCCCATTACCCCTCTCCCTTAGGCCCCTCCCCTGACCAACCCCCCATATCCTTAGGCCCCTCCCCTGACCCCCCTTCCTTAGGCCCCTCCCCTGACCCTCCTCCCTTAGGCACCTCTCCTCTCCGTACCCGGCAGTAGGTCTCCACCAATCAAAGAGCTGTGTGTATTATATATTTATTTATGCACGACAGACAGTCAGACAGACAATAAATCCCTGGTGGGCAGTGTGGAACATTGTTCCTACCTGTATTATTTTCACTTTCGAGGGAGCTCTAGAGAGTCCCACTCAAGGGAATTTGGCATAGGTCTCCACGCACGTCAGATGCCTTTGAGAAAGGTGGGAGTACCCACATTTTACAACACCACACGTGACCTGCCGATCAACTAACTGGTGTACGCATTATATTTCTGGGTGGACACAGGCTAAGCGTTTAAGAAACTCGCCCATTATTTCAACTGCCGTGCTAGGTGATCGAACCGACGACCTCTAGAAGTTCAGTGTACTAACGGTTACACCAGGGCAGGATCACAAAATCCCACACGTAGATGTTGATAACTGTCAAAAGGTCCACAATGATGCATTCAGATATCTGTTCGCTGTGCTCCCATCTCCTCAACAACTCCCAGACGAGAATGTAATCCACCAACCCTTGCCTCCAAAGGGCTGAATAACAGTGCACCACGAACAATAATTTTGGGATGTTTGGCCAACAACAGGCAGCACGTTTGACATCAATACATGCAACATATCTGCACAGGCCATGGTGTATTTAAAAATGTGTGTACTATGGCAATTTGATCTCCAGCAATATTTGCTTTGCTTTAAATGTAAATAGTTGTTCGCAATAATTGCTCTCATGGTCACATTACAGTTGGTGTGGATACCACATTGTTTCAAAGGAAAATAACACTTGCAGTGTCAATTCCAAAAATAAGCTATTACATTGAATGAGCCCAGTGAGACGGCTGAGATCAAGAGACCATTCTGTGTGATAGGAGGTGGCTCTGACAAAGCCAATACAAAGATGTAAAGACTAATACACAGCCCTTCCCTCTATCCAAATCACAGTCCCATGCCTCACACACCTGACAAGCAAACCCAGGCGGTCACCCACACAAGAACTAACCAGGCTTAATCCTATTTCGCTCGTATGAGAATGTGCCAAATGCTGCCAGTGATGGGGTTAACATAAATAATTAACTATTGTTTTCAATTATATTTAAAATGCATTTCTGAGTTTTTAAATATGAAATTGATGGTGAAAATACTCAAATAATATATTCACGTACATAGGTTCTGAACTTATCTACGTGACTTTACCGAAAAACCCAAAGAATATTAATTCCTGCAGTCACGAAAGCTTTAAGTCAAGACTCAAATAATATGTTGTTGAAACTGAATGTGGAATGCTACAATGTTATTGAATTGAGTGTATGTAGATACAAGGTTGTCCAAAAGAAGGTTTACTGAGACAAAATATAGCTTATAATAGGTAAATTTTTACTATTCCTGGTGAAAAAGTACAAGTCGACAGGAAATAATTCAAGTATAGGTTAATTTGTTTTCTTGGCAATGATACATGGTGGCTGCAGATGTACCATTTTAGAGACTAATAATATAACATTTCAAAAGCAGTTTGGGGCTTCGTAATGCCTGGAAGACTATTCAATGGAAAAAAATAATCGTTATTTGTTACAAGGCATGGGTTTAATAGCTTGGTTTTGGAGAGTCTTTCTCTTGCCGATGGCTGAACCAAAGTTGTATAATTTACGAGGAGGCACTGTATCGTAGGAGGTACTGTGTTCAAGTAAAAAAAATAACTGAGAATAATTTCCACCTGTGGATATGTAGACACGGATTTGTGAATCTCCATGTCTATAAGTATGCTTGCGTGTCTACTATTGTGGGGAGTTATAGAATTATTGTATCATTTGTGCTCTGTGCTCAGATGTCCAGAACATAGCTGGGTTATAGAGATATGTATAGTAATTGGCGCATAATGTATTACTAAAGCCTATATTGAATAATATTATGATGTGGACAGTATTGTGGGAGTGTAATAAATAATAACACAAACTTTTAAAGTGTCGTTTTCTTTTTCATTTTATTTCATCATTAACTTAAATTGTGTATGGCAGTTAAAACACCGTACTCTAGTCACCGTCAGGGCAAAAACACAAGTTGTCTCACTCCTGATTAGCTAGACAGGCAACATAATGTAATCCTTCCGTGTGCCCTTGCATTTGCCCTTATCTTGGTTTCTTGGAACTGACTCTGAAACCACAAAAGTGTCTCATTGTCGTCTCCCCTCAGTTCAAGCGTTTGAGTGGTCGTTTTACGCCGTGACCGCCTAAAGCGGGTTAATATCGTCACAGAACCACATAACCCTGAAACCTGAGTCTGCCACTTGCCTTCATGAATCATTCATTTTGCATTCACACGGCAAACTCTGAACTCACCATTCTGGCTGCCTCACTCGCCCACCTTGTTTTCATCTTGAAGCGGCCCAAAGCCATTGATCATCCTGAACACAGCGCTGCATATCACGTAGTGTCACGTTTCACTGCAAAGAAGAATGATCGTCAATGCGAGCTCAACTGTTAGTCGACGGAGTCTGTTTAGTTTCAGGGTAGCACAGTGTGCAGTCATTTCAACAACAGTACTGCAGTACTGTCATAGATATAATCATAAAACGCCCTCATGTGTCTCACATCCATTACGATTTGTGTTGTATTATTGTGCGCGAGAAACTCGCAAGGTTAAAAATTTGCAATGCCTTTTAATGGAAACAATATAATATAACATTTCAGGAAATGGCCCTTCTTCAGAGCAAATATATTGCAGAAAATCTACTTACGTTTGGGGATTACATTGAAACCTTTGAAGAATATCGATGTAAAAACAAATATTAGTTCACATATTCACACTTTATCCATATATTCATTCCATTGAAGTGAGACATAGCATGGGGATGTCATGAGTCTTTCGTAGATATGTACATAATAATATAGTTATTTCAGTATAACACGTAGGCTTTCGCGACCAATATTAATCATAAAGGTTTTTGGTTAGATCGCGCAAGAGGAGAGTCTCACCATTCTGGAAAATTGCCCAATGAAGTTGGATGTAATTACCAGCGAAACGTCGTACTACTCAAATTTTAAATTATGTCGATTCACTCTTCAAAACACCGGTGGGCTAAAGAAGTGAATTATTTTGTCCTTTGTAAACGTGACACATTTTTTACTGTTTGCCCGTGTCGGGTGGTGGAGGGTTACGACGCATATATAAATAACACGATCTAACCCAAAAACCTTTATTATGAATTGTTACAGTGTCTTTCACAAATTGGCATTGGGCTGAAATAGACCGAGGCCAAGAGCGCTGAATTAAATACCACAATTATGAATGTCAGTCGCTGAGTCTCTTACAGTGAGTCAGAATTACTGTGTTAATATTGTACTCAACTCAGGTACGCTGTGTTGTGGTGGATGGCTCAGCTTGCTCATTTAATTCTGGGCAGGAGTTGAAAACGTATTGCCATTCCTGTACCCCTCTCCCTGGGGATCGCCCTTGAAAAATAGCTATCTCGCTTGATGGACTTTCCCCTGGGATACCAAAAATAAATTATTTGAACAGGAACTTAGCCCATCATCCTTCCAGCATTTATAAGTTAGTACCACGTGCTAGGAAGGGAATTGTATGATGGATATACTGGTATCTGCCATAGGAATACAGTATGTAATTCCTCTCTACCATTTCAGGTCTGTAATTTTTAAACTTTATCATATGCAATGTGTCAAACGAAATAACTCATTCTGATTACTCCTCACAAACAGCAGAGGTTATGCATCTCATTTAAACCAAATACAAATTTGTTAAGAGACTGAAACATTGCTCAGCGCTGTTCCTCAGGAGGGTCCTGCATGGGATGTTTAAACATAATATATTTGTGATTTTTGAATGTGGCAATAAATGGAGTACCTGGACAAAATCCCATCCATACGATGGAAGAACACTAAAAACTGAGGAGCAATTTGTTGTATTGTCTCTTGCAAGTACTATACTTTATTTCACACGTGTCCAATGCACTTAACCTCTGCATCATGTACAGTACTACCATTGACTTCAAGTTCCTGGATTACCGGAATACAAAACCACAAGTGGCCTTGAGGTGCAAACCGTAGAAGAAATTTCAGAGAACTACTTCAAGTGGTATTTTTGTCAGCACATCTTAGTAAAACTGAAGCTGGATCTACTTCAATGTGCATTGTGTGACTTTTCGATGATGACTCGGTTTTCCTGTGTTGCATTTCTGAATGTGTTCTCGTTTGTGATGCCCAACACAGGAGCATTTTCCCAGAACATTGACATGAAGTGACCGGCAGGAGCAGCTCCACAAAGAGGCCACCATGGCAGAGCGTACAGGCATTGGGAAGTATGTGGTAAGAACTGCCATGCACCACAGACTACTGTCAACTCTCAGAATAATTGTCACGGACCACCGTGCTCCAAAAACATTCTTCAACATTAATTCCACTCACATCATCTGCAACAGTTCCAAGGACCACTTCCTATTGCCCTGTGAACCATCAGTCGTCCGCGGACTCTACGTTGGGAAGCACTGCCGTACAGTTATTGCACACGTTAGTAGGCAGTTTTTAAATCCTTTATATTAAGTTCACTTGCTTGCTTGCTTGCGCGCTTACGACCGTGCAAATCTTTCGGTCGTTTTTTAACCCACTTCCCGTGATCCAATCGAGCTGACATTTTGCACACAGACTCGTTGTGCGTGACAATTTATTTTCGTGAAAATGTTTTTCCAAAATTTTACACTTTTTGGGATTTTTTAAAAATATTTAATTACCAATTGCTTAATGGTGGCAGGCAATCATCTGTCCCATAGGTGGCAGCCATCTCAAGCCAGAGGACGAGAGGACTCTAGCCGCCACGCATATCAAGAATTTATAGTGAAAAACTTTGTTTTTACGGGTTAATTTTTTATGTTTGGGAAAGCCTCAGCGATTTGCTGGAAATCCAACAGGGAGGCATAAAGGATTGAGTGAAACTGCCGGGTTGTGTTGAACGCATGTGTGGTGGGCTGTGAAAGTGCCGTGTATCGGGCTAACCCTCTTACAGTATGCATGAGCGCCGCTTTCCATCGCTCTGCCTCGCCTGCAGCGTGGACTGCTGAGGCTTTGTTACAGCAGGTGGCTGTGTTTCAGCCATTATACCTTGTCCAGCACAGTTCCAATTCAATTCATTGTGTGGCATTTAACCAAACAAGATCACATTCTTAGATTATCTGTTTTTTCGTGTAAAACTTGAGTATGGGGTGGTTATTAGTATGGATACACTCAAGTTAACGGTATTTTTGTACATTTTAAATGTAGGCTTGTGACAACACACAGTGGACATATTTTATATACACTTCGTGAGTGAAAAATGTCAAAATTGTCTCTCTGCTCGAATGGGCAATGGGAATTTCTCTTCTCCTTTGGAGGCCTAGAAGCAGTGGTGGAAATTCTTCAATCCTTTGTCTGGGTCTTCAGAACAACCACTCTTGGTGTTCGTACAGCTCATTGTACGGCCTCATCAGGTGGAGCTCATTTTACTGGCACTGGAGCAGCAACGAATTAAACAGGACAGGCATTGCAACTGTGCGGGTCCACCAGGGGAATGATCTGGTGCCGATGTATCTGGTCCTTCGGTCCGCTCTTCGAATGTACCGTGGAATGAAGGAAGAAAGAACCTGCCCTATGTTCTTCCAAGCCACCACGTGTTTCCACGAGTTCAGCATTGACTTTGGCTCTGAGCCCTAAGTCACATGGAATGCTGCAAGATCGGTCATTGTGGAGGTCTTGACAACTAATTGCTGGCCATGCACATTAGTGCAAGTAATCGTACTGTCATAGAAGAAATAATGACGATGATGATGATGAAGCGAAGTTGTTCTGGGCCAGGAACTAAACTTGAAATCTCAAAACAGAACTTCAGATCCACTGAGTTACAGCCTGGCTATGTTACATACAGAAGTGAAACATCATCGTCAGCCATGGTCAATCCACTGCAGAATTAAGTCCTCTTCATGCCATTGCCATCTGTCGTGGTCCTGCAATGTAACAATATACCTGGCACCTGTGTACGAGCCAATTTCATCGCTTTATATTCGCGGTGGACACCAGTGACATGAATACTGTATAAGTAATTATATACACGATGAAGCTATGTAATCTCTAAGTAATGTATTGTAGTCCCATGCTGTTTTCTTGCCAGACCTTGTACGGCATTAAGAGTGTGGTCGGGATGCCGGCTGGCCTCTCAGGCTGGGCTGGAGTGTCAGGAAGAAGCTGTTGAGTGTTCTGGAGCTTTTGAGTGGCTCACAAGTGCCTTCAAGAATCAGTGTGGCGCTGCTGAGGACGTTTATATTTTGGATTTTGACAAAAGCCGGTGCCGTACTTTTAGCATAACCAGTGGCAGAAGTGGTGAAACTTGAGGTTTACTCCATGAGACAAGCTTGCCAACCAGTTAACAATTAAATATCCACAGCTGCTTGGAAATTGGATACGTCAGAACGTATGTCCCATTAAGTCGCACAATGCTGTTCAGACTGTGACTGCGAAAAACTTTCAGTAGCAGCCAGTGTAAGTTTCGGATGTAACATGAGAGAGGAGTGAAACCTGGCAGATGGTTCACGTGTCTCATTAGCCGTCTGTGCATATGCTGCCATCTGCATGTGACAACGTGGCTACACTTTATGCACGTGCAATGGGCTGCACGTACATGTTTTAAAGCACGTATGTAAGATATTCCCCAGAGGCACTTACAGGTATATAAGATGAAGATTGCCCATAGCAGGGTGCATGACAAGGATAATGTTAACATTATATTTGTATGAAGGTACTGAACCAGTGTGGCCAAGGTCCTGGGTCCAAATAATGGGCTCAAAACTTAGATATGACCAAAGCTATTGCTTCAACAAGTTTAATTGAGCCAGACCAATGCAATGTTTCCCTCGCCACTTGCAAGTGAGCTGGTTGGCCCAGAAAGTCATGGGCCATGTCAGCATGTCTCATTTCCTATCCCAATGTTTCACGAATCACAGAGTTTTGAGCACTCATCACCTACCACTCCATCCACCCTGTCCCCTCACCCTCCATACCCACTGTGGGCAGAGGGAGAAGGGTTACTTTTAAATATCATTTTACACACGCTTGGGTTAGGTAAGGCTACCACCAAATATGTGTTTTGTAATTTTAAGGTGTGCTGCGCATGCTGTCGTGCTGTATTATATCACACTGGACTTGCAATCAAGAGGTCGCTCGTTCGATCTTCCAGCACAATTATCAGAATGTTGGCTAAGATCAAGTGTAGTGTCTGTTCTTATCAGTCGAATATCTGATATGTACCACATTGTGGTACCTTATTTCATGCTCTTTTCTTTAAACACAAATCCAGTTTCATTCCCTTCACCTATTACGGATATCAGAAACAACATCGTTGAACAAATGTAGTGCTTCAAATACTTGGGCTTACTGATTGATTAAAAGCTTACCCAATATTGATCACATCTCAAAGAAAATCTAATAAAAAATAGGGTTTTTATACATGAGCAATTTCCCCCCCACATTTTATTGCGCCTGCAAATTGTTGAAACGATCATTATACCACTTTCTGACGAGTGTTACACTGCTTACAGATCAGCTCCTCATGAATCACCAACCAGACTAAACCCGCTTTATCATTCTGCTCTTCAATTTGCACTGGATGTACCATACAGGACCCACCATTGTGACCTCAACTTAAAATCCATCTCACGTCACTTGATGCAAGAATAAATCTACAACTGGGCCCTGTTTATCCATAAAATCCTAATTTGCAAATGTGAGCTATACTTAGCTAATTCATTAACCCCATTGTCGAACCCAATCAACCTAAGACGTCTATCGAATTGCCTTTTACCTATCCCAAGAACGGGAATAGGTGACAAAGCCTTTGCCATTGCAGCATCAACGTTTTGGAACGACCTTGTTTTCTCCCTTAACTTAAGAGCCGCATGGCTCACAGGGCTATACCTAATAAATGAACTTGAATATGAACATCGTCCATTTTCCTTTAAAAAAAATATCCTGAAGCAGAAGATTAGTGCTGGATACAAATTCGTTTTTAACTTTCATCCTTACCCGTGTATCGATAGTAACATTTTTAATGTGCAATTTTATAGAGGAACTGTATGTTGTCTTGGTGTGGTCTGGGACTGTTCTTGATGTTGTTTTGCTGCCTTACCTAAGTGTGGGAATTAGTGTACTTATACGTTTATCTCATTTACGTATTAATTTTTAGTGACTTGCTTTCCTACCCTATACTTTGCACTCCAATCGTTTTTTGTAATGTTTGTTGTTGTAACTTTGTGACTCGCCCCTCCTGGACATCTGTGAAAAAGAGCTTCATAGCTCATCGGGTTTCTCCAGGATAAAGGAAGATTTTGATTGACACCAATGGCATTCGACCTCTTGTCCTTATGTTCTTATATCCCTTGTTCAAATTTCCTCATTTAGTAAACAATTGTGCAGTCCTGTAATACCCCACACATAATGGACAGGTTTTTTTGTAGCAATTTTGTACTCCATTGTGTTGAAGAACACACAAACCTATTGAAAATGTGGAAATCTGAAAAAATGTCACTGATACTCACAATGACATCTTTGTGTGCACACAAAAAGGTGCTGGAGCATAGATATGGCATAAAATATGGGTTCTGTCTCGTGAAAAGGGTTTTTGCTGCATTCAGCCTCTGTTGACTTTTCCCCATGGCTTTTGTCCCACTGAAAGGTTTTTCAGCTTGTGTGACAGATTTACTCTCTGCACCGATGACCAACAAAAATACACGTGCACGCATCCTTGCTTGAGCCAAGCATTACATACACAAACTTGTATAACAGTTTTTCAACATTCAGCCAAAATGAGTGTCAAAACTTTTTTCAAGAAAATTTACACGTGGGATGTTTAATATATTTTGTCTATGTTTGCACGTGTGACAAAATGACAGTACCTTCAGCAAAGCCATGAATTACTAATTTTTCATTGAGAAATATTGATTACATTTAGGTTAGCTCTTAATCCGTTGATTTGATCGAGATATTTTCTGAGCTAGTCTACGAAAGCAGTCAAATATAGTCAACTCTTTGTGATGAAATAATGTTCCTTGCGTGCAAGTGCTCCCCTTCAACATTATCAAGTCAGCCAATTAGTGAGTTCGGTAACTATTCAAATGTAAATACATACCCACTTGTGATTTTTGGTCTACCTCAATGCACTGTAGTTAATGCACTGCATTTACTAGATTATCTTATATTCTTGGTTCTTTCGGTAAAGTCACGTAGAAGGGAAACAATAAAATAATAAAAATATAAAACAATACAATTCTCACGACGTTTCGACTGCAAAATAATTTTATTGTTTTATATTTTTATTATTTAATTGTTTCCCTTCTACGTGACTTTACCAAAAGAACCAAGAATATAGATTATCTTAGTCTGCATCTTCATTGAACGTAGTTGATTCCACCTCGTCATAGTCAGCCCCGCTTGGTCGTTGGTGGGTAGTTGTTGTTGTTGACTTCATGCTTGATGACTTGTATCTTAGTCAACGCTGACGAAAATAACACTTCGATTGTCAAATTTTTTGTTCGCTAGTTGTACTAACAAGTTTAACACTGGTGAGAACACACTGATAGTGGTGTTTATGCAGTATCGTAAAAGTGTTTGTTGCATTTATTTTAAATACTCGTGGGTGTCAACTGTCCATAAAAGATGCAGTGTACGCGAACTTAACTGCTGAGAATTTCATCAAGTGGATAGTGTGTGGAGAGGCTCTTGATTTGTGAGAGCAGCCGAGTGTGGTGTGTATATATTCATGTGTTTGTCATGTGGGGGTATGGTTTATTGTTTATGCAAACAAGTGATATTTACGTGGCTTTTTTAGTGTACGTGGCCAACTAGGTACAGAGCACAATTTTGTACTCGTATGGTTGAAAGGTGTAGTTGTTTATATCTTTTACTAGTCCTTTAACATTAAAGCAAGTTCGATTTTTGGCAAACACACACTACCAGAGGCATTGGCATGAACCTCGCCTTGTGTGATTCAGCTTAAACCGAGTACCAATTGTCTTTCGTGTGTCAGCATTACCACTGGCCATGACCTCACCATCCGAATTGTGTTTTTCTGTGCTTTTAATCAGTTCTCACTAGCAGTACAAGCCCTAATGGACTATCCAGAATATCTTCTCAAAATGGGGAGTGCTGGTGCAAAGGTTTAACATACTGCATATCAATCAACCATTTCTATATTCTTGGATCTTTCGGTCCAGGAAATGATAGAAATAAAACATAAGACTATGTTTTATTTGTATTACTTTATTATTTCCCTTCTACGTGACTTTACCGAAAGATCCAATAATATTAATCCCTGCAGTCACGAAAGCTTTAAATCGTAATTTAACCATTTCTATGTGAACCATCCGGATCTGAATTTGGCCCTAAATTTCCACGGGATGTCTCTGCCTACAATAAGTGTAATGTTTCATGAGCTGTATTTTAAAGATAACCGAGTCTGGCACGGTGCTAGTCTGCACCACCCCTTGTAGGATGGTACAGCACAATAGTGGGCACTTGACAACGTTGTATCCACATCACTCTAGCTGGGATAGGATGGGTATCTTTTGTCTTTGAGTTTCAATGCAGCAGTCAGTTTGTGAGCTTGCGGGCCTGTGAAGCAATAGTGTAGTGGATAGCGAGCTGCACAACGAACCTAACGGCTTGAGTTCGATTTCCACTCATCAACCAATATCAGCGGTGAATATCTGAGAATATATTTCTGTCCTACCCTAGGATGACTCAGCCTTAAATGAATAGCTGGCACCATGTGGAAATATCAGCTCTGGTTGAGACACAGACGGCCAGTTGTAGTGCTGGACACATCGCACCTTGTGCGCCATACCAGCCTTCATATGTGCTTGCGATCATCATTCGCCCCAGCGGCCTGTTAAGGCTATTTGTGGATATATTTTTTCTTTGTCTTTGTGGAGCTCAGTTAGTGGATGATATATAACAAAAAAAAGTGGAGCGGAGTGTGAGCTGCTGAACTGGAGTTATGAGTGCTCCTCTCGTAGCCACTCAGCAGCAGGTTTCGAGGTCACACTTGACGCCAACGCCAACCCCGCAACGCGTTTATCTCTGACTGACCTCTGTTGGTGCGAGGCCTTGACAAAGTAAGCTTCTTGTAAAACATTACATTGTAAAACTGTGTAGGCCGTCAACTTACGTCCCGAATGGTTGTACACAGTCGTACCATGTGAAGGTGGTGGAACATTGCTTCTGCGCTGGGACTCCAATGAAAAAAGCCGTGGGCCACATGCCTCGAAAAGCGAGCAAGGTAAGCTGCATCGTATAAGGCAAGGCAGATGTAAGGAATGTCACTAGATAGTGTATGTGTGCCTGCATCAGGGGAGAATGCAGAGAGACATTATCATAGGCAGCTGTTTTAAATGGAGTCATTGAAATAGTGACACATCCCAATGAATGAAATGTAAATGTATTTATGGTCATATGAGTTTGCATTGTGATGCAGTATCTTATGTAAATTGTGACTTGCACACAAAGCAGTGTGCAACGCAAAAGTACATGAATGGATGTTACATTCAGCGAACAATTCATGAAAGTATTCTGCCGGAAAAAAAAATAGACATTTTTGTATAAGGTACTCATATTCTATAACATCGTGGCAGTTTATCTCCTTTATTTTTTATTTATGGGTTTCTTTTAAAAGAGATGCCTTATTTCAATCTGGATTCACCTACTCTAAACTTACTTCCATACCTGTCTTCTTACCAACCTGTCAACGTAGAGGGACTATTATTTGTACTGCATGTGTCGACATAATAAAAGCATTTTGTGCCGTGTAAAAGTATTACAGTAATTATAATATTATAGTTTTTAGATTCTGTGTGACAGCTGTAGTTATTCAGTGCAAGAGCAATATTAGCCGGACATGTATTGATGCTGTTGGAAATAAAATGTATAACTTGCGTTCATATGAGGCTGTAAACAACTCTGCATATTTACATCAAATGTATTTAAAATATTTTTCTCTGAATTACAGTTTAAAAAAAAATGCTCCACTTTTATGAATGGCTTTGATAAGATGTGTGTCTTTATTAGGACCCTGGTTTATGATAGCTTTTGTGCCAGCATTAATTTCCACTGAATCAAATGCCCTTTCATAGTCAGGAAAATCTAGGCATAATGGTATGTAATATTTGAATTTTTTTTAGAATATGATTGAATAATGGTAGGTAATATATTTTAAAATCAGTGGCCTATACATTTACTATTATTTGATTCTAAGGGATGCGATTGTGATGAGAGGGTACAGGATCTAAAGTAATCATAGTAAACAGTACATTTATAATCATACTCTATGAGAGAAAAAAAAAGCCTGGCTGGCCAGATCGCTGACTGGCCGGTCACATACAAGTGTGCACTGCTCGTGATGATAAATAATATTTGATGATATATGGACATTTTTACACTTTCAAATCGCTATTGTCTCCATTTTTCAAAGAATAATAGGGCATCCTGCCACAACTGAGATATTTCATTTCTGTATAAACATTTCTTAAATAGATCCGCTGATTTTGATCCAAGAACTGGTCCAACTTCTTTGAAAAGTGATAACTGAATGTTCCATGAAAGAAAACAAACATACTGCATTTATACCATAGAACATATCTCCTGTTCTGTCACAGAGCTGATATCTATGCATCGGCCTCTTCGGTTGTCTGAGAATGTGTGGATTGGAATCGGAGGTGTAAAAATTAAACAAGAGGAAGATCTTCCTGTTCTTTTCCAATATAAACTAGTGGTTATATGTATTACATAAGCTGAATTTTGACATGGATATCAGGAGTTAGCGTAATCTGGATTGGGTGTATCATTCGAGTTGTCATCTAATAACATCGATACGAATTCATGGTTGATAAGTCTGATGTAGTCATTCATGTAAGAAGCTTCAGTCACATCTCCTCTGAATGTGCATAGCCTCAGCAACTCCACGGTGTTCATTATCACGATGATGACATTTAAGGGTGATTGTGGTCATGTTTTTATCGAATATTATTTCGGTGGTTAAAGTGATTTGTGTATTGTTTATGAAGAGAAAAGTAATTGGAGGGCATTTACACGGACGAACTCAGCCCCAATGCCGCTCAATTCTGGAGACCAACATTTTTTATTACCAGAAGCCACCACTGGTAGGCGCCGTTTCCACTCGGTAATTTGTTTTCTCCCAATTTGAGGTATAATCACGTAACAGCTCTCTCGCTAGTTCAGCAGTTCCACTGTTGGATTATATTTTTTTACGCCTGAGGACGACCGCTTGTGTTGCGATCGAAACGTCGTGATTCATTTTGTTTTATACCTACGTATATTTACTGAAAGAACCAAATGGTATATTCCTGTACTTTAGAAATTGTTTCTACATTTGTCCAATAATTACCGTAATAGTTGAATTTACTAAAACATGGACAATCCATAACATATTTAACATATTTTTTATTTTCACATTATAGTAATTTGCGCAATTTAGTACAGCATATACCTGTTGCAGTGCTTCAATTAGTCTTTTAGTTTCACGGTCCAAGTAGGCTTGAGACCATGCCATATGTTGGGGCAGTAAGGGATGGCAACATCGTGTCAAGGGCATTATTCATCATTGCAAGGCCGCGGGCCACCGGCAGCTCCTAGTGGCCTTTAGTGCGACCCCTGACAATACACAACATGTGAAAACACCTCCCATCGTTGTGCTGGCAACTCCTAATGGTTTCAAATGGTGTGGCGGCCCTCACACTGATGATGTCTTAAAGTGACCCCCCTCTTAAAAGTAGTGAAGAACACTTGGTCCAGGATCACTCAAACTGCACGGAGCAAAGTGATGATACAGATCTTTTCGGATGAAAATATGATTGTACCAAAAGGCGTAATCTGGTCGAACACCATATGAGACGAGGCTCCAAAGAAAGCTGTCTCTGGTGTGGACCAATCAGTTTCAAAGACAATGCATAAATTACCAGAGTATTGTGTTTTTGTTTGCATTTGACTGAAAGTATTGCGGTTAATGTAGACATGATTCCTTGCAAAAGGTGTCAGTTTTGTTGCCAGAAAAAAGGGGGAAAACCCTATTGGTATATTTTGGTACTGGCAAAGGAGGTCCCATGAAATATGATTGTACTTCATCATGTGATTGTACTTTATCATGTGATTGTAATCTGATTGTACTTCGTCATGCTCAATAATACACGTGACAAGCATAGCACCTGGATTCGTTACGTTGCAGTACTTTGAGGTTGGCGGTAAGGATGGAAATACAGTACAGTTATTTGAGAAATATAAATTATTCTTTCATTTTGTATACACATTGGGGACCGTCCATAAATTACGTCACGCACCTGTGGGGGGGGGGTTAGACATTTGTGACGATGTGTGACGAGGGGGGGGGG
>CM025639.2:7397788-7417163 GCA_014621495.2 Entosphenus tridentatus | reverse complement strand
TAGAGGCCTAGTTCTAGGCTTTAGGCCTAGCTGTAGGCTTTAGGCCGCTGTGAGTTAATTTTTAATTTAAATGTTTAAATTATTTATGTAAAAGCTTAACATTTAAATGTTTCTATTTAAAAACATGAGGGAATGTAACATTGTTAAACATTAACTCCCTTTCACACATGCGGGGGTACGATACGAAGGGAGAGTTAGAGGCCTAGTTCTAGGCTTTAGGCCTAGCTGTAGGCTTTAGGCCGTTGTGAGTTAATTTTTTATTTAAATGTTTTAATTATTTATGTAAAAGCTTTAAATTTATTAAAAACATCAGGGAATGTAACATTGTTAAACATTAACTCCCTTACACACACGCGGGAGTACGATACGAAGGGAGAGTTTGAGGCGTTGTTCGAGGCTTTAGGCCTAGCTGTAGGCTTTAGGCCGCTGCGAGTTAATTTTTAATTTAAAAGTTTTAATTAAAAGCTATCTCAGGTAATTATAAGGGAATGTTACACTTGTTTAGCCAGGAAAGCGTCACTGAGTCTAAAGGTTTTTGTAGGGTCATGCCAAGTGTTTGCAGTAGGGAGCGATGTTGCTACACGGACGGACGGACGATATAATCTATTGTAGGCTGGTTCACTTCGTTCCTACCAGTATCACAGTTGCTATCATTGCTGTCATCTGAGTAAAAGGGCGAAGCTTTGTGTGTTAAAGCTACTTGTGCTCAGGGGATCATTGGGATCGCGACTGAATGCAGTTGTTAGCAGGTATCTTTAGATACCAATGAGAAGGCTTTGTGTCTAATCATTGGCTGCTGGACGAAACCAAGGTAGGTTTTGTTACCTGCATCATATGATCATGCCAAATGCGACACTTTGGGCATGTGGCTCCACGCTTCCCCTTGGCCGATTGTCCACCAGTTTATCTGAGCTAGAGAACCTCGTGGGTGGAGGAGGAGGCTGAGGGGTTAATCGAACAACTCCTGTTGAGACTTGCAGATTGAAAGCGCGCTCTTACGGAGGCTTTGCCAGGAAGGACTCCTGGGAAAGGGGGCTTGCTTGGGGGCTTTGCATGAGGGACCCTAGGAATGGGGCTCACTTGAGAGTTTTGCCAGAAGGGACCCCCAAGGAGGAAGCCTGCTTGTGGGCTTTGCCTCGAGGAGCTTCTTAGGAGGTGCACTTGCTTGGGTTTTTATTCCCCAAGAGGGACCCTAGGGGTTGGCGCTGGAGGGTGGCTGCAAGTTTGGTCGTACATGTTATGTATCTCATTTATTGTTAAATTTGAATCACAGTTCCTATGATTACTGTTGTTACATTGTTTTATAGCATTATTTGGGTAATTTCGAAAACATATGGTTAAGCCATGTTTCTTGCGGAAGTGCGGAGTTGGCCTGATAACTTTAATCTAAATTGTCTTATGGTTGTTATTGTTTGACTTGCATCACACTGGGATTTTTGCACACAACGTTGTAATACGGTGTTTCTTTTCTGGAAGATTTGCTGGTTTATCCAGGATGTTTCTGTTGCGCGTCGTCGCTTTAAGATGTTCTCTGTTCATATTTTGTTTGTTGCGGTTGCACCCGACTCAAGAGCCGCATGGCTCACAGGGCTATACCTAATAAATGAAACTTGAAACTTGTGGTGTTGCGCCTATGCTCCCACACTTGACGTGATTGAGGCTGCGGATAGGTGGATGCATAGGACCACCAATAAGAGGAAAAAATATATCAGCAGCATTCTGGAGGGAGCGTGTGGTGCAAGCATTTAGTTCATATTTTGACTACTGAGCTCCTATTATGACTATCGTGGTACACGAGTGGGTTGTGGATCATGCTTGATATGTGGTCAAAAGCTGTCCATGTGCAAATAGATTGGTTGTTCCTGATATGCCTGGCTTACTGAAAACGTGGAAGGGCTTACTCAGGCATAATACTATTGTTGTTTGTTCCTTGTATTGGCTTTGTCAGAGCCACCTCCTATCACACAGAATTGTCTCTTGATCTCAGCCGTCTCACTGGGCTCATTCAATGTAAAAGCTTATTTTGGGAATTGACAATGCAAGTGTTATTTTCCTTTGAAACAATGTGGTATCCACACCAACTGTAATGTGACCACGGGAGTCATTCTTGCGAACAACTATTTACATTGACAGCATGGCAAATATTGCTGGAGATCAAATTGCCCTAGTACACATATTTCTCAATACACCATGTCCTGTGCAGATATGTTGCATGTATTGATGTCAAACGTGCTGCCTGCATAGGGTGTATTATCAGTAACAGTGGGCACATTGTGATGGTAGGCAACAGGTCTTCAGGACACAACTACAACCACACAGCCTTACAGCTTTCCCACTGCTATGTGATGTGGAGTTTAAAGTCAAACTGAGACTCTGACAAGGTCCCAGCTGTTTAGGTTAAGGTTCCTGTAACAAGCCGTCAGAGCGTGTTTTAGCACAAATGCCCACACTGTCTGTTAAAAGTGTGAACATAATATGCAATGATATGGTTTAGGGTAGAGATCAAAATGGTATGCTTCCATTCCGTTCCATTTACAGTAGAATGCCTCTTAACGATCACCGCTGTTAACGACTAATCACTTAACGATGGACCTCCATGACAGATGGCAATGACTTGGGGAAGCCTTCGTTGATCAGTGGATTGATTACGACTGGTAATGATTGTCTTTAAAAATCGATGCATAATTTCAGTCGCGCACTGTGGCCATGGCAGAGTTATCTAGAAGTGCCTCTTGCCCCCAAGGTTGCATGCATATTCAGCAGTGTAACCGCGTGTCATCCGATTTACAATTGCTTATGTAATTGAATACACTGGAAAATAATAATTATAAAATTACCATTCTTGGTTATACCTGGTGGAGGGAGATTTATGGTCTACAAATAGAGCTATTTGCTTTCTGGAATAATGTATGCCTGGAGCATAAGGACACCAACCAGGTGCCCTTTCCATGTCTCACCATAGAGCAGAAAAATCACTAAATATTTGGTAACAAAAATATTTGGCAACGTATCTGCAGTAATTTTGCATAGAGCTGCACACACAAGAACAATCAACCCATTAAGGAATAATCATGAGCAAATTAAATCTACCAAAGCATTTTGTTAATAACCATGATTATCGCATGAACGCGAGGAGGCCGTAAGTCTGCCACAATTGTACGTAGGTTTTCGCGGTTGTGCTTTATAGCTTTCTGATGTTTATTTTGGGATGTGCCGTGTTTGGCATGATGTCTGATGTTTCATTCAACATTCTAGGAGCTTCTTCTCGAACTGAACATGCGGTACAACCCACAACACCTGCTGAGAGCTTCTTCAGTGTGTTCAGTTCAGTAAGACGCTTCCAGCACGTGGGGAGAAATGTCAGTCATCATGCCAAACTTCACGCTGTACTAGCCGAAAACACATCAGAGAGCTATAGGTGTGCTTGCTTCCTATAATGATTGAGATGCACAAGAATCAGGCCCCAGCAGTAATTTGGTGATGAAACGTGTGCCTCAATATGACTGCTGTGTATTTGTTTACCAGGATACGTTCTGCATCGTGTCTAGACTGTAATGTTACTACTACTGCAGTGTCATTCGAGATACATTGCAAACAAATGCATTAATGCTGGGAACGGGCACTCTTCCAGATTATGCACTCCAAGATGTCCCAGTGCGATATAAATTGTCCCTTTCTCCAGAGATGGCAGGAACAACATAAATATTCTATAACATTTGCAAATTTCCAAGAATAGAATGTTGTCTTATGGGTTCCCAAATACTGTATTACATTAAACATTTTTTTAACTTAAGGCCAATATAAAAGTAAAACAAAGTAAAATAATACCTGTGAAATAAAAACTTTTATTTTTACCCTTTTTATTCAATAACTTATCATAACATTGTTATAGTTTTCACACAGATAAAGGTGCAGCCTTGAAATGACTTTCTCTTACCACTGCTGGCAGAAAGGCCTTGACCAGAGGGAGCTCTTCAGAATTTCCCCAATGTGGTATTCCACTCAAATATTCCGCGCTGGCCAGACGTCTTGGAAGAGGTGGGACGACCTTCACTTTCACCCAGCATACCTGGCAGAAGCCGGGAGACTTAGTAAACTTGCACCATTATCTAAAGTGCCGTACTGCAAGATTACCTTTCTGTTCATGTACATTTTTGTTAAACTAATCGACGTCGTAATCTCTCTGCTGAATGGATTGACGTCTACAGTTGAGTTTGGCATCCCTACTCTTTGGTTTTTTCGGTAAAGTCACGTGGGTGAAAATCATAATAAAATTAAATAATTTCGTTATTTTCACTGTTTATTTTATATATTTTTAGTTTTTTTATTTATCACCAAAAGAACCAAAGAGTATGGATCCTTGCAGTCACGAAAACTTGATATCTAGAATTTGGCATCTTTGTATTAACGCGCATTGATGCTGTCCTTTGTACCACCCACAGGGGGCGCCCGTGTGGTTTGAGTTTGATGACGGACTGTTGGCGCCAGGCGTGGTGCACAAAGCGTCGAGCGGGAACCGCCCCACAGTTGTGAGAAATCTCCTCGACAACAAGGTAACCCGAAAGCCCTTTGGCCGATCTGTCCGTGGCTGGGTAAGCTCATAAAACGCCTACCACTGAGAAAACAGATCACAAAGCGTGCATCAGGCTGAATCCTATAAATGCAGGGTCCCAGATTAACAATGCAGGGTTAGCGCCCAATAAGTTAGTTTACCAAGATATACATGAAATGGTAAGTTACACTTTACCTTGGTAAACTAAGTTTTGGGCCACCTTTTATTCATGATCCGTTTTCGATCCTAAATAATATTTCAAAAAATGTTTTATAAGTGATACGCACGGTTATTATGGACAAGGGATTACTAAATGAACCCTGATTTTGAAAGGACGTTAGTAATTAGCAATAAAGCTGTAAAATACGTGTACGTGTATAAAAAAGAAACTGTATTCCCCTATAAATATAAGGGATTCCGACCATTTTTTACTTTTTCATAACCTTTTGTATTTGAGTACGCATGTGTCCATATGTTAAGGACTAACCCTCAGGTTGTTTTATTTTGTCATAATTGTAGAACAAATGGAGACTAAAAATACCGTGACATTTCAACACCACACATTTAATAACTGTAAAAAACTACCAAAGACAGCGTCACTCAATCTCAAGACTGTCACGAGGATCCTGATAATGATAGTGTGCATCACCTTTGTCAATATTTTTCATTTGTTGGAAGAACTGGATATACACCCATGCAAACGAGAAGGCAAAACTTAATATCTGTACAGACAGGTCGACAAACTGCTTATCATTAACTGGCCACCTCAGCCCTGCCAGATAGATGTCTCAGGCACTGTAGATAATCTCTCTGAGGTCCACCAACCCCACCTTCAAAGCTCCGTACTACCGGTGTGTCCCATTATAGATTAGATTATAATGTGTTGCTTTCTCTCGTTAAGGGTGCCTTTTCTAATTAATCTCACCACAAGCTGCCACATTGCTGCACTATAGCCCTTATAATTACGATGACGATAATAACGATGACAGTGATTACAATGATGATAATTGTAATTATGTTGATGGCAGCAATAATGATCATTATTATGGTGATGATACTGATAAATGATGAATGAGGAGGACAGTGGTCATGAAGATGACAATCTTGATTTGAAGCTTTCGTGATTGCAGGAATCCATACTCTTTGGTTATTTCGGTAAAGTCACGCAAGGTATAATATTCTTGGTATTTGTATACCTACGTGACTTTACCGAAAGAACCAAAGAGTATGTAGTATGGATTCCTGCAGGCACGAAAGAACCAAAGACTATGATGACAATGTTAACGATAATGCTTTTTCTTCGGCCACCAACCCACACCAGCCCCTATCTCATCACGATCCAAAAGAGAGATAGATGCAAGGCCGGACGCTGTATTGTGCTGCTTCTCACATTAAACCCTGAGTAAAAGAAACCAGAATCTCCACCCTTTCTCAGTTGAGCCAACTTGAGACGACAAACGCGATCTGCGTCGCACAGCTGACCGCCCTGCCTCCCGTCCCCTCCCCCGACACAAAAACGCGCTCTTCGTACGCCGAGGGCGCGTGGTGTCGCCACTGCACGGCAGACAGAGAGACGCGCGGCGCGTGCGCGGCACTCATCTCGCTAAAAGCCACGCCGGTCCCACGTCGTGTTTTGTCAGGCTGTGTCCAAGCATAGCATCTCCTTTCTTTGGCGACACATGAGCCGGTGGCCGATGATATCGGGTCCGTGCGATAACTACTCCACCCCACCCCACCCCCCAATCTCATAAATTAAACATCGTCAAACGCCGAGACACTCACTCGGAGGAGGCCCGCATGTGGTTTTTGTGGCGCGTCACCTGTTTTAATTAATGTGAGGCACAAAAGTGTTCCGTTTTAGAAACAGTGGGGTCACTAACTTGCGATTGCACTTTGCGTACACCGTCGTGTATATACGACGACGGTTTCTCAGACTGTGGGTAAGAAACGAATCTAAGGGTAGATGTCAAAAGAACCCCCACATTGCACTTAAACGGTTGGGGTTCCTGGAGAGTAAATGTCTTGAAATAGTGGAAATAGTGCAAAACTCTGCTTTAGATGCTTGGTAAGAAGAATACAAAGAGACATTGGAGCTTCATGAAATATACTGCGGATTGGTCTGATATCTCTTGAAAACTAATTTTGAAGCAGAATACACTTTTTAACAATTCAAGTGAATTCCTTATCTTCCTTGTTGATCGCGTTACTCTACCAACAGCATACAGTGACATCTGTGAGGTTTAACGAGATTGTCAATTTTAGCAATTTTCCTGGTCACATTCAGTCATCTGTGACAGCACAAACTATCCCTTTGTTAAAAAACAAACTAATTTTTGAAGATCTGATATCGAGAGTTGGCCTGTGCCAGAGTCTACATTCCTGAATGAAACAGTACACTAAAGGCAATTCCATACAAACTCAGAAAAAACTGCCAAGTGGAATCAGTGCTTCTCTGATGTTCCACTGTGTAACAAAATTTGTTTTTGTTCCTGGGTAATAAGTGTTATTTTCCAATTGCTTATGCCTCAAAAGTACATAAAATGGCTATTATCCCCCACAAACTTTGCTTTTGTGACCAGGGCAAAAAAGCAAAGTTAATAATCCACTCCATTAATATCAACGTGTTCAAAATGTATTATTTTTTTGTTCCTGGGTAGTAAGTGTTATTTCCTAATTGCTTATGCCTCAAAAGTACAGAAAATGGCTATTATTCTCCACAAACTTTGCTTTTGTGACCAGGACAGTGATATTTTGAAATGTACCTATTTTTAATGAGAAAACGTGGTGTGCATTTGTGTCATTCCTTCACATAAAGTCCTGGTTACAAATGAAAAGTTTGTGGGGAATAATAGGCATTTTCTATACCTTTGAGGCATAAGCAATTAGAAAATAACACTTACTACATCATGATCAAACATAGTTTAAGGAAAATAGATCGTTTTTACCTGGAACTGATAAAAAATACACAATAACATAGAGAATCAGAGAATCTCCCCATTTTGTCCTTCGAAATACAGTATATGATAATATTGATCTTTGCATTTATGGGGTACTTGAATGCCTCCGCATCTCAAAATGCCTTACATCAAATCTCATCAACATTTTAAGGGGACAATCTCTTTTGGACAAGCAAAAGGTTATCAGTTGTATTAAATTTCAAAGAAAAAAGTTCAGTTATTATTGACACAACTAGGATGTTAAGAGTCGAGTCTATATTTGAGATATTGTTTCAATTTAAATTGACCTGTAAATGATGTACTTATTTGTCAATGTAGATTTAGAATATGAATCTATATTCATGCTGGAGGAATCAGATGAGCGATATAGCTCTTTTTCACATATGTCCAGTAGGGATGGGTGAGACATTCGCATCTTATTCTAATGAGGTTTTAATATAAAGTTACACAGTACTCTGAAACATGAAATATGAAAACAATGATTTGTTACGAACAATTAATTAAAATAGAAACATATATAGTGGACTGATATTTCACCCAAAGGCTCTCTTTTAGCCATTGCCTGTAATGTCAGCCACCTACACTGCGTATTTGTTTATGTTATTAGGCACTCTTTATGACATGTGGCACCACTGCCAACACAGGCTCATTATTTTTTTAATCTACACAGGACAACGATCTGTATACGTTCTGTATTCGCAAAAAACATGCAATATTTTTGAAGCGTGTAACAAATTACACTTGTCAATGATGTGCATACATCCGACAAAACATAATTACGTGCATGATTGCTGCAGATATTACAAGTGTAAGAATACATTTGAACCCATGAATTGATTGATATATTCTTCATACTAAAATACGAGTTTTCTCTACTTAAAGTAAACATCTAGTTCTCATGAAATTATTTATTTGTATACAGCTGGCTAATGAGTATTGAGACAAAAATCGCTCGAAGTTTACATTGTTGAACAAATGCAAGTTATGCATACGCACACACACCTCTTGTAAGTAATATTTATTCATTGGTTTTGGTGGTACAACATCTATCTGCTCTTGCATAAAAGTCAGATGAAATGGTCTTGGAAATAATTAAAAATGTAAATGTCTTTCCGACAGCCCTGTTCTTCACCTGAGGACGGCTGCTTGCGTTGTGGCCGAAACGTCGTGAGAATTGTATTTTATTATTATTATTTTATTATTTCCCTTCTACGTGACTTTACCGAAAGAAACAAGAAAATGAATCCCTACAGTCACAAGCTTTAAATCGAAATGTTTCCCCTTTTTCAGGTTATTTTGAAAAATCCTGCTACACTATCTGACAATTATTATTTTGGACTGGTGCTGGACTTTTCCAACACCTGCCAATGGGCCTCTACCTCCCCCAAAAAATGTCCCTTCGCTCCGACCAATTCAAGTTGTGAAGTCAAGTGTCAGCACCACTTCAGTACTGCACAAAAGCAAAAGGGCAACTGTTGTGAACAAAACCAGTTTTTTCCCCTCTCCTGAATTGCTCTGGACCTGGAACCTCAGGTTACCTTAATCCAGCACTGCTAACAATTGCAAATGTAGGTGCCTTGAGTCCAAGTCAGGCTTCAGCGATGCAACATAAATGCCCTGTGACTACATTGAGATCAAAGGAAGGCAACAAAAACCTGAAGCTGGAAGTGATCCAGCAAGGGTAGAAATCTGTGGAAGGGCTGCCTTCAGTGCAGCGTGGTTATGCAAATGCAGGTGTTTCTTTCCACACATTGAATATTCAGCAGGACAACATGGGACAGAGGTCACCAATTCATAACAATGCTTTGTGATTGAACGAATTTAGTCAAGGAAGGTTAGTGAATGCACATGTTTGAATGTGCTCACAACACATTATTGTTAGAATGCACAAAACTTTTGTACACAACAATCCAGGCAAAATATAAGTGCATTTCAAGTGTTTATATACTTTTAATCGAGTAACTTATTTTGACATTTGGTTAGGTAGAGCAGAGTTTATGAATGCATGCTTGGAAGCAGCCGACACACGTGAGAGTTAGGGTTTTTTATGCTTATGAGAAGCGAAAATGTAATTGAAAAGTTTCTTCATACTGGTCACAAGATTGCTTAGGTGACGGTGGCCATATTGTTTCCACTCTGTCCGGGTGATAGCTTGGAGTCATAGGTCACGATTGCTGGGATATGGTTAACACACACCTCGCGTCAGGCAGGTGTGTGTTACGTTATTTTTTTTTCAATGAGTGTGAGGTTGCAGGACCACCCGCTTATTGGTCTTCATAGAGAGGTTACGTAGACACACGTAGTTGTGTGCACTTAGTTGTTAAATATTCATGGGTCTCCTTCTTCCTTACCTGCTTGTTTTTTTTTGCCCGAATTAGCAGCTTACGAGAAGGCCCATCAATATTTAACATCTCAAAGAGATTCAGATGCGCCTGAGAAGGTGGCTTAGTGTGGTTGAAGTTTAATAAAATGGCATGCACTTTTGTCCATTTACTTTAACAAACGCAGAGCTGTAGTAAACATTTAATTGCATACCTCTTTGAGTGCTGTATGCACTTGTATCACCTTCGAAATAATCATGGGTCAAAGCAGCAATTAGATAAAAACTATTGGATACATTTCGCAGTCCTTTCCGAGTTTTCATTGGCTGGAAACTATAGTAACATTGTATTTTTCCTTTGGCCATTTTTAACATGGTTTGATGCCATGGCCACCGAGTAATTTCCACTATCTTTCGTAACTTAGATGTTACAGAGCCTCATTTGTAAAGATGTTCAGCCCCTAGAAGGGATATTTAATTTTATAAATTAATAATTGCAGGTCATTTTCAAATTTGAAATTTGAGCTATGACATTGAAACTGAATAACCTACTTTGTGAATAATACATGCGTGCACATAAAATATACTTTATACTCGAGAGGAAAACTCCTCTCTTTAGCAATTGCATGTGGGAGAGACAGCCATTTGAAACATTATAATCGTAATGTTTGAATATTTATCAGTAATCAATGGCAGGAAAAATTCAGTGCCAAGCTTTTATTAATGGCACAAAAATGCTGGACAAGTATTTGCTATATGATTAACAGAAGCTATGGTCATTGCAAAAACATGGCATTTTACAATACCCCATGAAAACCGAAAGTTGAAACTGAAAGAACACAAGTTCACAGAGAATGTACTGTGCAACTATGACATTCTGCACAATGCACACTACCTCCCCATGTACCCTTGCACCTCATGTAATGGCAGAAAATATGATTAATTTGTTCTATGAAGCATCACATACATTCTGCGTGTTTATATGATGTGCCACTATCTTCAAATTGTCCGACTACAGGAAGCATGGGTATGATATTAAGA
Organism: Entosphenus tridentatus; assembly: GCA_014621495.2. Taxonomy (NCBI): domain Eukaryota; kingdom Metazoa; phylum Chordata; class Hyperoartia; order Petromyzontiformes; family Petromyzontidae; genus Entosphenus; species Entosphenus tridentatus. The sequence continues at coordinate 7,406,293 of CM025639.2, read as the reverse complement.
TATAGAATCTTCAAGCAAGTGACAATCAATAGTCTTAGTGTGCAAAGAAAACATCTGTTCGAAAGAGTAATTATAATGTATATACCATACTGCAATGATTTCTTATAGCATTTATGTCATTGATCAAATATGGCAATATGCAAGAATGACCAATGAAATTGATCGATTAGACACTTAGCCCTTCCCCATGTGTGTGGAGTTCGTGTTTATAACAACCTGTTCTGACAATTATTGTTTTGTTTAAACACGACCAGTGACTCGCCACTGACAACACGACACCGAAGTTCCCACTATTTATTATTCATGTACCATTCAGATCTGAAGAGCCATCTTTAAAACATCTTCACGTGCATTTAGACATTTGTATAGGATGACGTAGAATGTGCTATTGTAGGAAATGAGTCATCATTTTTGAGCAAGTTTCGTTGCACTATATTACTTTCATTGGCTTGTGTTTTCTTTGGACAAGGCATAAATATATAAAGATTTATGGTGGTTCTGTAAATAATTATTGTATTTTTCTCTTTAGATTAACTTGTATACCATATACACAGGGGTAGCAATTATTCAGTTTGCAGAGTGCCTGCTTTATTTTTAAATATATATTATTTGTACACAGAGGCCTCTTCATGTGAACAAATCTGTCAGAAGGTACTTGATGATAGCTTGACAAGATGTTACTCCCGGGTAGCTTTGGAATTCAGACTGTTGGTTATAAAAAAAAGTTGTGAACCTTGCAGCTGCTAAACAATGAGAATAGCAGCACCGTGTATGGTGTGTTATTTAATTTTTTCTAATTTAATTTGCAGATGACACATTTGTCCCGAATTACCTTTTTGCTGAGTGGTGGTCATTTTCTCACAAAGTTGTGCAGATTCCATGTTTCCATATCATGTCAGACCGATTCCACATAAAACAGCCATTCTGCTGCTACCAACGCTGCAATTACACAATTGCTCAAAGTAGGGAGGGTTAGGGTAGAACAGAGGATGGCATAAGCTTTTCATCATTGAACAAATGTGTGTTCATCACTCCCTAGCGGCATGAGTTGTGTGGAGAGCGTTGATGAGGCATGGCAGCCCATTCCACCCTCATTTGGAATTTCCACCCATTCGTGGAATTTCGTGAATGCATGAAACGACATTAATTAGTCTCAGAAGTGGGCTTCCACTGAATTATAGTGCTGCATTGCACTAATTGTCATACGTAATGTAGCAAAATCAATGTCAGTTAAACACGTAGGCTTTCGCGACCAATATTATCCAATCCATAAGTTATCCAATCCATAATAGAGGGGTTTGGGTTAGATCGCGTAAATATAAATGTGTCGTTAAACCCGCCACCACCCTACGCAGTCAATTAGTAAGGTTTGTCCAGTAAACAAAACATGCCAATTTGTTACTAGTACAGCACACCGGTGTGTTGGAGAGTAAACCCACAACATTTACAACATTTATAATGTTGTAGGTTTACTCTCCAACACACTTGTGTAGTGTATTAGTAACTAATTGGCATGTTTTATTTACGTGACAAACCTTTCTCCTAATTGGCTGTGTCGTGTGGTGGTGGATTTAACGACACATTTATATTTACGCGATTTAACCCAAAAACCTCCATTATGGAGAGCAATGTCAGTTTGTCAGATCTTCTTAGTGTCTCTGATGTGTGCTTGCTCACATGGTGTGGTAATTTACAATTGTGGTGGAGGAAAGTTTAAAAGATTTAAACATTTTAAGCAAGCCTTTACGCATAGTCACTTTAAGATGTTTTCTTGTTCATGTTTTTGTTTTTTGTTTGTTGCGGTTGCACCCGATTCAAGAGCCGAATGGCTCACAGGGCTATACCAAATAAAGGAAACTGAAACTTACTTTGAGTATAACCCCTACAGTATAGAGTAATTAATTACGCTCTTTTATTGTTTATTTCACTTATTATAAATGTTACCCAGTAAAGAATCACCGAGTATCAAGATTAATTTGTAAGAGGTGTTTTCTTGCGTTTTTAAATGAAAATTAATTATTTAAAATGATAGTGATGTATAAGCCTGTGCAGGCAGTGTATATGCTTGGATTTTTTCCAGATTTCCCACTTATATTTAATTGTAGAAAGCCATTGTTCGTGGTTTTCTGGCTTTGATGGATTTTAGTTGTCATTGATTTTGCTTATTCAACATTTTGCAGCTTCTATAAATGCGTTTTTTTTGCAGTTTCACACGCTGTTAAAACACATTTATTTTTTACATTCGATCGTTGTTTTGTTTCCCTTACGGTATCTTTTTGAATTACTACATCTGTCTTCTGCTCTCTACCCATTTCTCCGTGGCTGTTTGTGTCGTTTTGTGTTTCCCTACAGTTGTCACTTGCTAGTTTATTGAATAAATATGTAAAAAAAATATTATCCAGCGTCGCAGTTGGATTCGCGGGATTCCAAAATAAATTTAACACAAGAGTAAAAAGTCCTATTTGATGTACCCCTAATGATTTTGTATTTTGATTGTAAAATAATGTTTTTTACATATATTATTACTAGCCTCGAACGAACATTTATTGCCTAACATCTTCTGACGAGCATTTATAAAAATGTCAAAGTGCAGCCCTCCAATTTCTTGCTCATGCCACTGTAGGCAGAAGGAGCTCACGAGCGGGGGGCTCTGTGGATATTAAGGCTGCTCTTCCACACGGATCAAACAACTCGGAAGAGATGGCAGTACCCACACTTAACCCCACCACAGGCAGCCTGCCGATTACCTAATTGTGGTACCAGTTATTGTGCTGGGTAGATGGAGGCGGGAGGATTTAAGAAACGTTCCCCTTGCTGCAAGGGATAGAACCAAACCAGTGACCTTTGTTGAAAATAGTTTTCCATTTTGTTTCCTCTCTGAATTAACAGTATTTTCCAAGCATCACATTGCAACATGCTATGATAGATAAATTACAATAGTAGACCTTCTCCTTCTGCTTTGAAGAAGGGCCGCTTTGCAAAAAAATTATCTTCACACGCGATTTCACCAGCACTCGCCGCATGAGACTACTACCCACGTCCGTGTCAATCCGTGTAAAACAAAAAAAAACCAGCGCACAGAGATCCTTCTCTCGTATCGAGACCTCCGCAACGAGCACACGGCGAAAAAAAAAGGAGATGAAGCCTGATTGATCGTTCATTAAGATAATTTGTTTGTGTGACACATCCCTGCCGCGCTCTTTGTGCCGGCCGATGCACACTCCGCTGCTTTGCGGAGCTGCATTATTAACGGGCGGGGATGAATCCCGACTAAAGTTACAGGAAGTTGCGCACCGCACGGCTCGAGGTGGGGGGGGGCCTCGCTCGTCCGCAGAGCGGTGGCAGAAGAGCGCTTTCAGGGCACCCAGCGAGTTGCAGCAAACGAGAGGAAAGGAAGATACGACAAAATTTACCGATCTGGGCTCAAATCTTCAGCAGCAGCAGCATGGATTTTGCTTTCATTTATTTCTAATGCGGCATTTGGAAGAAAATTGTGTGCGTGTTTCGCTGTATTTTTTTTTCTCTCAGCTGAAATCAACCTTGTGAAACTCAGATGGATTGTAATTAGTGCCGTGTGACAACGTGGGACCAGAATAAAATACATCATGGAATTTGCAAGAGAAATGCAAAAGCTGGATGAGGAAATCATCGACGTGTACAGTAGGTCTTAAAACAATTGCGTTTTTGGATTTGCGGTGTCTGAAAGACACACCTGTTTTGTTTTTACTTGAACGGTAGACTCATGTCAAGGTTTAATTATTTCGCAGCTGCAGTAGGATGTCGTGTAACAACAGTTTTTAAAATCACTATGTGTAACAAAAGTGAGTCAGACTTTTCATAAAAATGTATGTACACATACTCATCTATGAAACACATTTTTTGGGTTTCTAGCAAATAATTGTGCACATTATATACTGTGTTTATTCTTAACAGGCTCATACACTGTACATATATGAGAAATGTGAGTGTTTAATTTAAAATTCAAATAGTTTTGTATATTTCACGTGTGTCTCATTTGAAGATTAAGGGACCACGCTTGGGCTTTCAGGATAACTAAGGGAATAGACACTAAAGTAGGAACAATGCATCTGCGGTCACCTGAATAGCTGGGCGTACTTAAAATACACATGTTCCTTAATATTTAATTGGCTCAAGTTGAGTTGGAGGCATAAACACCATGCCGGCCAAGAAGGCTGATGCGAAACGGAGAGGAAACAGGCAGGCAGCTGACTCCCAGGAGGCCGGCAGGGCCAAGGGGAAGCCGACAGATGAGGAGGCCAAGGAGAGACAAAAGGAAAGCAATGCGAAGGAAAAGAAAAAAGCAGAAAGCAAAGTTCCCGGAAAACCAGAAGTGAAAGGCGATGGCAAGGGACCTCCAGAAAAGAAGGGCAGAGAAACCCGCAATAAAGGGAAATCGGCTCCCGTAGAAGAGGCCACCAAAAGCCGTGCCGACCCTCCCGCAAAGAAAGGTGACAAAGGAAAGCCTCTTAAAAGAGATGACAAAAGAGATGGGAAAGCAGAGGTTGGTAGACCTAACAAAGGCCGAGGGGGCAACAGTGAGGTGGGGAATGGAAAAAATGTGAGAAGTGATGTTAGGAGGGGAGGTAAAAATGTACCCACAAAGTTAAATAAAGTTGAGTCTGTGCAGAGCGAAAGTGAGGACAGCGAGAGGGAAGGGAGTGAGCAGGAAGAGAAGATACAGGGTGTCTCCAACAAGGACATAGGCAGCAATAGCAGCAGCGAGTCCTCTTCTTCGGATGAGGATGAGGATGATGACGACAATGAGCCACCTTCAAAGAGTGAAAGGGCTCCAGCGCGTAATCTCAAAGGTGCCTCCAAGGCCATTGTGGGCATGCAGTTTACCAAGAATGTCAAAGGCAAGGTTGTCAAGAGATCCGGCTGGGTCAACCCCATCATGAGGACGTTCAGATTTCTGATCAGCTTAGGGCGCAGGAGGCCGCCGGCAGGGCACCCAGATGACAACACGGAGGATGACAGTGAAGATGAGAGCGAGGATGACAACGAAGAGGAGAGCAATGGAAAAAACAGAGATCAGGATGAGGAGGAAACGAAGGTTGGTGCAACAGCTCACCGTGCATTTGCGTCAAAGGCCAGATTAGCAGTGAACTTGGAATCTGCAGCAAAACCAGGTCAAAAGAAAAAAACTGCAGGTCAGTTTGCCGCCAAAGCGAAGGCTGCCAAACTTGCTTTTGCTACACCAAAAGGCAGAGAGGCAAATAAAGTTAAACCCAAAACTTCTGGAAAGTTTGGCTTGTTTGCACGGAAAACCAGAGCGGCACAGAAGTTGACATCTTCCTTGAAGCAAAAAAAGAAAAGATCTGGGATGTTTGGCAGGCTAAGTAGGCTAGTCCGGCAGACAAGAACAGCCCAGAAAATGGTTATAAACTCCAATAAACCGGCAGCTGAGACACAGAAACCTCCGGACAAGAAATTTGGCAAATTCGCCAAAAGAGCCAAGACAGCGCAGATGTTGGTGATTGGCAAGAAGCCAAGCACAAAGAAGGGTAAGCTGAAGAGCTGGGTCATGAATAGAACATCTGTGATGGGCCAGTTTTTGGGAGCAATGACCAAGAGAGTTTCAACGAAGAAAAAAGGCAAAATGAATCTCGGTAAGGTTTCTAAAACAATTGGGATTTTCAGGAAGAAGTCAGCCAAGGCACAGCTCGAGGGCCCCCTGCCCTGGGCAGAGATGAGAAACTATGCTGGAGTGAAGTGTCTGGGGTCTGGACGTAAGCACAGGGACAGTGGTAGACATTTGGCGCCTGATAGTGGATCTAGATCTAATTCTGGGAAGTTTGTATTGAGTTCTATGATGCGAAGCGTCTACTCCCAGGACCAAGGCGAGTATCTCAAGGAGGACTACAGGAGAACAAGGTCAGGTAGCCGCAGGTCACACTCAACAATGCCGAAACACCTCGATGATGAGTACCCATATGACGACTTTGAGGAAGATGAGCGAATGAGGTACCACCACCACCATCAGGGAAGTTACAGATCGGTGTCCTCTGCAAGGCAGAGGATCGATATGGAGCAATACGGCACATCGCAGCGTGATAGAGAAAAGAGAAGGCATCACCCAGGGAGCTTCCGTCCAGGGCAAAGTAAGCACAGTGGCTATCACACGAGCTCTAGGATGGAGCGCTTCAGAGAGGAGGATGAAGACGGCGGATGGGTTGAGAGCTGGAGCGAGGGAGAAGACGCGGAGGAGGAGGACGATGATGGCTTTAACGTGAGGGGTGGCGGGAATTCTTTCGCGATGCCCCGAGCGAACCGGACCCGACAAAGTGGCCGAATGCAGCAGGAACTCATCAGCGCGGACGTACACACACACTGGGCTCGGGCTCCGGCAAGCGGCAGTGGTGACGATCGCTACAGCAACTTTGGGGACACGGGGCTGCCGGGTAACACGTCGGATAACCTGGCTAAGTGGACCGTGTATCGTGACCGCAAGCCTTCGTACTCGGCGAGTATCCAGCGGCCCTCCAGCCGCCGAAGACGAGTTACCCAGGAGAGAGAGAAGCACACAGAGAAGGACTACTTCTCTGATGAGGTAGTTGGATTTTGCATTGAACTTTGACCCTATCTTGGTCATAAGTCCATTCTAAAATACACGTCTCTTCTCTGTCTTCTCTCTTTGAAAACATCTCTCTCTTCTACCTTTCTTCTGAATACATCGCTCACCTATATTTTAGTGGTCCAGGGACTATGTTGGATGCAGTGGTACAGAAACGGATGCCGAAAACACCAGGACACCATTGCCGTTAACGAACGCTGCCTTGTAACTTCTAAAATATCGAGCAGGTATAATGGTGCATTTATATCTCTTGTATCTCTACTGAGACGTGGAGAACAAATAACAAGAAACTGCATATTCTTGGTTCTTTCGGTAAAGTCACGTAGAAGGGAAATAATAAAGTAATATTGTTTTTATTGCTTTTTTTTATTGCTTTATATTTATATTATTTTATTATTTCCCTTCTACGTGACTTTATCGAAGGAACCAAGAATATGAATCCCTGCAGTCACGAACGCTTTAAATCAAAAGAAACTGCATATTTGCACAAACCACCACCTCGACATCCGGGACACTGCTTCACAGAGGTTCACCAGTACTTCTGACATCAGGCTTTTGTTGCAAAAGCCTGATGTTCTACACAGTTTTGTCGTCATTAATGATGTGGGGTTTTTTATTGTTTGGTGATGCTGTGTTAGCAGAGGTGCACAAACACAATGAACACAAATCTCAATATATTCGTCAATAACGTTGCCTCAAAAGGGTAAATATATTTAAGGTGACGTTTCAGTAAATGGAAGCAACCTCTGCTGCCTAAGACCACTTTTCTTAGCAGCAGCAGTGATGGAGTAATTGGCAATTAGGATGAAACCGGTTCACAGTTGTCTATCACTGTATCACTGCTGCTATCAGTTGGTCACATTTGCTCAATTTATTTACAAACTACACAATGCTGGATAATATTGGTATGAAAAGCCCAATAGCAGGATGGACGAAACATATTTAGATGTATATTAGTACTGCCCTACTCTGCGAGTAACAAGTAGGCTCTGATTCATGTCCTGGAACGGTTGTTCTAAATGATGCCTTCATTTTTTAAATACGGCACAGGTTTTAACGTGCAGGACTCAATATTTTTGATGAACACTTTAAAAGCGAGGGATTTCTCCTTTAAAACAATTACGAATAACGATCAATCTGTTTGTTTTTGGCTGCACAGCTCGTTTTGTGTGTGAGTGTGATGCACGGTTGGTGGGGGAGTAGGGCAGGGTTTGCTGTGTTGCATGTTTCCCTGCTTTGCCGTAATACGGTGCCCGCGGATTACATTTCGTCCATAAAATAGGGCCTGCTTGTCAATGCTGAATAATTGAGGGAGCCATGCATGATGCCCTGAACAAGGCTGTGATGTGATGTAACGCTGAGGTGGTCCTAACGCGAATGTCACGCAATAAGCATCTGGTTGGGCCTCATGCCAAAGCGGCATCTCTTTTGCGGTCATGCAATGACACCCAGCCAGAAGTGACATGCCTCCAGACGGGGCTCTCAAACGACAGACTCAGCAGTGTATTGTTACCAATTGGAATTTAAATGACAGATCATTCCTACAGCAAAGTCTTCATGGTCAGATAAGTGGTGCGTATGATGATGAGTTGGTTGGCACCATACCACCACAACTACACCTTAAGGGTGGTATACAAAATGACACAAGAGAGATGGTAAACATGCGCGTCTTTAATTGTCTCTTGAAATACTCTAGTGTTGATGCGAGTCTAATGTCAGTTGGTAGACTGCTCCATGCCACATTACCAGCAACACACAAAGCACGATCATCATACTTGGCATTTACTTCTGTAGTGCTGTTACCTGTTAAAGGGTTTGAGTGAGTGGTGGAAGTTTTGTATGTGTATAAAAATGCAGGATTTGGAGCGGTGGCATAGTGGTCAGCACATTGCACTATGGGGCCGTCCATA
>CM025639.2:7332081-7388065 GCA_014621495.2 Entosphenus tridentatus | reverse complement strand
GCTTGAGGCCTAGTTCTAGGCTTTAGGCCTAGCTGTAGGCTTTAGGCCGCTGTAAGTTAATTTTAAATTTAAATGCTTTAATTATTTATGTAAAAGCTTTAAATGTATTAAAAACATAAGGGAATGTAACATTGTTAAACATTAACTCCCTTGCACACACGCGGGGGTACGATACGAAGGGAGAGTTTGAGGCGTTGTTCGAGGCTTTAGGCCTAGCTGTAGGCTTTAGGCCGCTGCTAGTAAATTTTTAATTTTAAAGTTTTAATTAAAAGCTATCTGTGGGAATTATAAGGGAATGTTATACACTTGTTTCGACAGGAAAGCCGAAAGCGTCACTGAGTGTAAAGGTTTTTGTAGGGTCATGCCAAGTGTTTGCAGTAGGGGGCGATGTTGATGGACGGACGGACGGACGATATAATCTATTGGTGGCTGGTCCACTTCGTTCCTACCAGTATTAATTCCAACCTATCTACGTGACTTTACCGAAAGTCCTAAAGAATATGAATTCCTGCAGTCACGAAAGCTTTAAGTCAAGATTTAACCGTACAGCATGCCAAACAAAATGTGGTGCACCACGAAAAACACATCGGAGATAAGGTATGATGAGAATGACCCCCATAATTAGCAAGTGGAGGCAAGGTTCGTTCTACCAAACCGCTGCTTGTTTTAGTGGCAAGCAAACTAAACAGGAGACCTACCAGCCATGCCAAAAGTATTGTTTTTATTTTCTCTCGTAAAATTAGATTCGCGTGTAAAACCATTTGCACGGGTATTGCCATCGCTTATTGTTTCATTGCGCGTGGAAACCGACGAGAATCCAGCCTTACCCCTCTTGTGAACTCGCTGATTTTCACGTGATCTTTTGTTTCAGTGGAGTGATCAATGGTGCCATAACTTCCCAGTATTTACTCGAGAAGTCAAGAATTGTCTTTCAGGTAATGCTAGAACGATCACGCTAAAATACACCTCATACATACTATACTTAAGATTATCACATTATTCAAGTGCGTATGTATGCACGTGAAGCTGGAAACACTGCCCTTCTATCCCAGCTGCTTACAGCCCCAAGACAGAGTCCTTCTAACAGCCAGGCCCATGTGAGAGACAGGAGTATTTTGTCACCATCGTAAATAAGAACGATGCCTCACTTGACACAGTAAATTTAGCTGTGACGGTCCCACCTGATGACGGAGACTTGTGTTGCCTCCGAAACGTCGTGATTTATTATTTTATTTTTATTATTACTTTTATTATTTTAATTGTATTATTTTTACCTACGTGACTTTACCTAAGAATATGAATCCTTGCATTCACGAAAGCTTGAAATCTAGAACGATGTTTAATTTAGCCTAGTTAGCTTTGTGTGTGATTTCAAAATTTACCTGGTGACTTTTCCCGTTTGTAATTGTATATAAATACGAGGTGCTGTGATACGTCGCATAGCATTTATTTTCCCTATTAAGGTGACAGTTTTATTGACGAATGCGGTGAGGTTTTTTGTTGTTAATGTTGCTTGTACACCACTACCAACGTAGCATTACCAAATAATGTATGAACCCATATCACTAACGACTACAAAATTGTGTAGAAGAGTCATTTTGTAGTGAAGGTATTACATCAGTAGGGTCTGTGCACTTCATCAAAGCAGTGTCTTGGAAGTAGTGGTGCTGGTTCGTGCAATTTCTGCGCATTAGACATCTGTCTGCTGGAGCAACACATTGCCTCTTTGAGACAATACAATAAGTATGATTTTACAAGAGCATCTGTGTGGAATTTAGGTGTTATGTGTTATCTAATTCTACCGCTGTGTCAGTTTATTTGCAATTATGCTGTACAGAAATACTCTTTGGTTCTTTCGGTAAAGTCACGTAGGTAAAAATAAAATGAAACAAATCACGACGTTTCGATCGCAACACAAGCAATCCTCATCAGGTGGGACAACCACAGCAAGAAAATGCTGAAGTCGGCTGTGGTTTTCCCACCTGATGAAGATTGCTTGGGTTGCAATCGAAACGTCGTGATTTGTTTCATTTTATTTTTACCTACGTAACTTTACTGAAAGAACCAAATAATATGTATTCCTGCAGTCACGAAGCTTTAAGGCACGATGTCCAATGTTTCACTCCAATGCTGTGAGTTTCCTCACTTAAATTCTTCATTCAGTTCCTGAAGAAGCTCCCAGGACAAGGAGCGAAATTTCAGAGAATCCTTATTTATCCATGAGGAATCCGATAAGCTATAAAGCTCTTTTTCATAGATGTCCAGTAACTTTCACAGATGTCAAGTAGATGTCCAAGTGCTATCGTCATTGACCATACATCCTAAGCAGGACTGTGTCGTTAACTACATCTAAATGCTTAAGACAAAACGTTATAAGGTAAAGATCTGTCTTATTATTATTATTAATGTGACGTTTACTCGTTCTCTAGGCCAAAAATGAAAGGAACTACCACATATTCTACGAGCTGCTGGCAGGATTGCCATCGCAACAGAGGCAGAGGTACTACTTGCAAGACCCTGAGACCTACTACTACCTCAACCAGGTGAGTTTCACTGGGGTTACAAGCAAGAGGCTTCTTCAACCATTTACACAAAACCTCATCCTGGACTCCAGTAAGGGCAGCTTTGCCATTGGAGACCAGTGGGGCTGGGCTACGTGTGGATCAAGAAAAAAAAAAATTCGTGACCATTAATGACCTACTCATCTTAAACATACATTTTATGAACTACATACATTACCCTGTAACAGGTACTCTTGCACTGATGTTAGCCGCAGCTGGGAATTTAACTTCGGTTTTCAGGTTCGTAGCTCAAATGGCTATGGAACTGCTACTCACATATATATACATACAAAGATAAAGATCCCCCATATAACATTAACATACTTCTTGGGCAAGTGCTGTTAGCAAGCACCGATGAAAGCTGGCCAGCATCCCGTCCGGCCGCCTTTGTCTCTCTAGTGGGCCTTACCTGGTCAAATAAAAATAATTTAGTAAATTGTTTAGTTTTACACGTGACACTAGGTACTCATTTGGGGCTGAGTCGAGCTAGGAGAAGCCCAGGACCGGTTCAGATAATCGTCACTGGTGTTGACTGTGAGCGGGAATCGAATTTGGGTTGCCGGATTTATATCGCAGAGCGCTGACACACCACTGCTCCTCAGACATAATTACACACACATCGACACACTAATATCACATTAACTATTAATAAAAGTGAGCAGAGATGATCGACATGTGATGGAGGGAACTCAGCAGCAGTATCATCGTCACATCATCAGCAGTAGCAGTGGTGGTTCTATGATGTGACTCGATCCTGCCATTTGAATGTGTAATTTCAACCACTGTGTCAGACCCTCCCATAGAGATGAGTGCCAAGGGTTCTCAGTGCCAATGGTGGGTTATTTCCATTCTTCGTGGCCATTTCCATGCTCTGAGTCAGCCAGGCAAGCTGAGCTCGTCAGGGTATGGGAAGTGTAACGTTTTACAGGCAATGTATGTGTTGAGGACTAGTCGATGATGACTCGGAGAAGATGTGAAGGTTAAGGGCTTTCGCCAAAGGTTTATTAAAGATATTCCGAATAGCACAAGGGTGTAACAACTCCCAGGGGCTAGAGGTCCTACGCTGAGTCCTGGTCCCAGCCTGGCTAGCTCCGGTCTCTCTCTCTCGTGTCGGATCGGGGACTCTGCCAACTCCACCGACCGGAGAGAGAAGCACCTCTATCGGCTACCACCGGCTTCTCTCCAGACTCACTCCTCGATCCCTCTACCCCTGGTTCCCTCTTCACCCTTCTACTCTTACCCGTTCCCACAGTGACCCCGCTTTCGTCACTTGGTCCCCCTTAAGTACTAGAGGAGACATGACGTCATCGAGCCGCCCAGCGCGCATGACGTCACGTTCCGTGACATCATCGCACTGGACGGCACACACGACGTCACATCCCCATTTTACTCCTCTACATATGTATGTTAAAGTTATTTTGCACCACACGTAGCCAACCGTGCTAATTGGAGGTGCGGTTAACATATATTCAGCAATTGCAGGTGAATATGGACCTATATTTTTTTAGTAGGTGACCAAAGAGACGAATGACATTTGGTGGTCCTGCAGGGTGGTAATTGTGAGATCCCAGGCAAGCATGATGGGGAGGACTTCCGAAGACTGCTGAGTGCCCTGGAGATCCTGACGTTCAGCACTGATGATCAGGCCACCATCTTCAAGGTGCTCTCCTCCATCCTGCACCTGGGTAACGTCTGCTTCGCTTGTCACGAGGTGAGTCCAGTGACCAGGTTGTCTGCTTAGCAAGGTGGGGGGAGGGCTGCCATTAAAGGGAAATATATTACACAATAAAGCATGGTCTCTCCATTACTGGATGAAGTCCTCTTTATCCCGCTGTCTTCCAATACGGTCCTGTGCTGGCACAATTCATCTCGCTCCAGCGCATGAACTGACCTCAAATCATTTCGTCTCCACTTGTGATGTGGGTTGTGCTTTGCTGATGGGACGGCATTCTGGTGTACATGACGCAGGTCGATGGGCAGGAGGTGGCATCGGTGGTGAGTGTGCGTGAGCTCCAGTCAGTCTCCGAGCTTCTGCAGATCTCCCAGGAGGGCCTTCAAAAGGCCATCACATACAAGGTCACGGTGAGCGTTGGGTCAGGCGCGATGGCACACACGTGGTGATATTGCAGAAGAAGAGTCATACCGAAGTCATGATCGTAGTTGTGACTGAGAGCTTCAGGTCTGAGTAGAACTAACTATCAAAACAATTTGTAGCCTTTATAGAAGGGGGTCTGTTTGGAATGTTTTTGTCATACGTGGCTAATGTTGTGTTGCTCCAACCACACCATCATATTGTCTGCTGTACTAACCTTAATAGGTGCTCACTGGTAACAGTGTGGGTGTGTGTAACTGCAGGAGGCCATGCGGGAGAAGATATACACGCCATTGTCTGTGGAAAGTGCGATTGACGCCAGGTACCTAAACTCGTGGTGCGGAAGTTGTGTGGGGCATTTTTTTGTCTGTAAAGCGACAAGCGTTTGAACCCAAGTTTGTTACCCTAATTAAGGCTTTAACCATTGAGCTGCCAATACCTCACATTTAAATATAATGGAAAAATATTAATGGAAAAAAACCTATTATCAAAATCAGAGAAGCTGAATTTCTTAGTGCTTCATGTCCATGCCCTTATCAATCTCAACGTTCATCCTACAAGGTCCCATCACTAGGGAGAAACACAAACAAATAGACAAAATAAATGTTTTGCCCGTATTGAAATGGATTTATGCCGTATGAACCTGAAAACTAAATTTCCCTGCACAAGAATAAGGGTAAACCGTATAGGTTGACAGGTATGGAAATAGAAACAAATATACATGTTCTTATGCAAGAATATTTTCCCGAGTATTTCCTTCAAACAGGATGGAGCTGAGCTAACAGCTGATGAAGTGAATTTATTTTGGTTGATCCCAATGCATAAACTAACCCAACCATAATCTCCAACACAAGTTCGGATTTGAATCCTCTTTTTCAGGCTAGACTCTTTCGTATGTACATTATATTCAGAAGTATTACTGCGTTTGATTCTACAACCATGCTTCCTTTTTTTCACCGTGATCACGATGAGCATTATGCGCAAGATAACAAAACCACTTCTCCGTTGCTCCCCGCTGCCCTTCACAGAGATGCCATTGCCAAGATCCTGTATGCACAGCTCTTTGTCTGGCTCATCAGCCACATCAACCTGCTGGTGGCCCCCAGGCAGGATGCCAAGTCCATCGCCGTGCTCGACATTTACGGCTTTGAGGTCGGGTTTCAGCATGAGAGCATCTGGCCACTGTCTTTCCCTGCCAGCCGTCCTCTTCACTGCTCTTATGCATTGTTTTGTTTCGCCTAAGTAGCCATCATTGAATCTTATAACTAATTTTCTTCAAGGCCCTGCTTCGGGGTATTAGACCATTTGCTGTTTTTGTTGTTGTAATTGATAATAGGGTTTCCCCTTTTTTCTGGCATCAAAACAGGTGTTAAGATGTTAAAGACAATGCATTTATTATCAGAGTGTGTTTTTGTTTGCATTGTGATCACAAGTATTGTGGTTAATGCAGACATGATTCCATGTAAAGGTTTCAGTTTGGTGTTTTAACATCTTAACACATGTTTTGTTGCCAGAAAAAAGGGGAAAATCTATTCTCATATTGTAGTACTGGCAAAGGAGGCCCCATGATGTTGTTGTTATTGTCGTGTTTATTATGTTGGAGGACCCTAAGGTACCCAGAGAAAACTTAATGTATTACAATGATGAAAATGCCTGTCATTAACCTACTTCCTGCAATTGGTCTATCTCTCACACTTTGTGGATTTATCAATGTGTTCATCAGCGTTGTTGGATTCATCAATGCGTGATCCACAAACCTTCCTCCAATTTACTGGACTTGTGTTGATGAATGTTAAGACAACCAGGTGCTTGTAAAAGGCATCACAGAAAGTATGTTGCTGAACAGGCAGTATTTCTCCAGTACAGTGGTACCTCAGTATACGTCGTTAATTATTTCCAGAAGGTAGGACTTATACCGAAAATGACGTATACCAAACTAATTTTTCCCATAAGAAACAAAGGGAAAGGAAATAATACGTTCCAGAGTATAAGAAATTATATTTTATATTGCATATTATACATAAATGGGGTTGTATAAAATAATATAGACACTACTTATTACTAAAATGCATACATAAATTTAAATAAATGCATAAATCAATTAAGATAAATTGAAATAAAAATAAAATTAAACATCACTTTACCTTGCTGAGAGAAGTTAAAATGACAAAAAGCACGTGAAAATTCACAGAGTTATAGCAAGGGTTGTGCACTGAACGAGATCTACAGGCAGACTGAGGAGCGGCGCTTTGTTTCAGTCGTGAACGGGGTCTATGCGGGTACACGGTGACTCATCCCGACCCATACAAGTTCTAGCAAGCGCGGCGTATCCCAAGCAAGACGTCGTATCCCAAGACATGTTTTCTCTCGTCAAAACACGACGTATACCAAATTCGACGTATTCCAAAGCGGTCGCATACCGATGTATGACTGGATAGGGGTTTTCTCCAGACTTTAAATGTTCTGTCCAAATAATAATGTCAGCAGTACACTTTTAAAAAGTTTCTCGAGAATCCTGTAACAGGCTATCATGGGACAAGTTGCATTATTATTATTAATGGAATTTATCTCACAGGTCTGCTCAGGATATAATTGGGATCTCTGTTTATATTGCAAAAAAACTATTAAAAATGTTATTTGTTATATTTTTCAGGATCTGGCTATGAATAGCTTTGAGCAGCTGTGCATTAATTATGCTAATGAGTACCTGCAATACTTCTTCAATCGCATCATCTTCAGACAAGAGCAGGTGCGTGGAGGAGACGTCAAGAGTTCAAGACTGCCTTTCTATCTGCCTGTCTGACGATATCGGTCTCTCTGTCAGTCTGTCATCCGTGTCTCTTTGTGTCACACACTGGGGGTTACTACATGAGTCGACTGTGCATTGCTGCTATTGTGGGAAACACTGCTCATGACAAACAGCGCTGCAGCTAATCAGTACCCCTAACCGTAAATCTATCCCTAACCCTAACCCTCGCTACCCCCCATACAAGGGCTATGTCACTCCCGCTTCTGTGGCTGGTGAGCCCAAATTCAAATCCAGCAATTGTTATTCAGAGCAGCAGTGATCCGCACTACAGCATCAGAAAATACAAATGTTGGTGGGAATAAAAGGTGCTGGCAGAGTCATAGAAAGTAACACTAATAATAGGGTTAGGAGCATCTGGCTTTGTAGATCTTATTCTTGGTTCTTTTGGTAAAGTCACGTAGAAGGGAAATAATAAAATAATAAAAATTGAACAATAAAATTCTCACGACGTTTCGATTGCAACACAAGTAATCATCATCAGGTGTGAAAACCACAGCAATAAAAAATTTTTGAAACATCTTTTTTTTCAAAATTTCTTGCTGTGGTTTTCACACCTAATGATGATTGCTTGTGTTGCAATTGAAACGTCATGAGAATTTTATTGTAAAAATTGTATTCTCTTATTATTTTCCTTTTACGTGACTTTACCGAAAGAACCAAGAATATGAATCCCTGCAGTCACAAAAGCTTTAAATCGAAATTTGGATCTCTTGTTTGAAAGGGTATGGAAGACAAGTGAGGGAGCCTCTAGAGATTCAGTTTGACGGAAAGGGCTTTGTCCAATCGGTGTAGGGTTTGAGTGATGAATTGGAGGTTGGAGGTCCAATAAAAATTGTGGCATCAGATGGACGATGGCACAGATCATTCATGGGGGGATCAGAAGATCCCTTGAGATACATGTAGACACAGGAGGACACAGAGACTCACCTAGGATCAGATTGAGCACAAGACAGCCAGATGGCTCATGGGGCTCATAAGGCTCATGTCAGAGCACTGCTGAGCCCACAGGATCAGGTTTGGCAAGCCTTGCTTTACAGTGCCACCCTACAGAACATCAAGGAGCACCGGCTAGTTCTGGGTTTGAGAAGCCTATTGAGATGATGTCATCTTTTGGAGCCATCCCATGATATAACACGGTGCTTTGTAGACTTGGAGAGTTATAGATTGTCATTTTTAAAATCAATGTTTATGAGTGTTGATGGTTTATAAAATTTAAAAGTATAATTTAACTTTTATTTATAGAAGAGCATCACAGGTACTGCAGTGCAGGTGAATCATTTATTTAATAACACTGCCTTATATCTTGACCACAAAAGGGAAAGTGTAATGGATAGACCCCTGACTGGATTTTGATCTCTTGACCTTCCAAATACAATTTCGATTTAAAGCTTTCGTGACTGCAGGGATTCATCTTCTTGGTTCTTTCGGTAAAGTCACGTAGAATGGAAATAATAAAATAATATGTTTTATTTTTCTTATTTTATTATTTCCATTCTACGTGACTTTTACCGAAAGAACCAAGAAGATGACTTCCAAATACAAGTTTATCTCTCTGCCTAAATCAGTCCCCAGCCGGATCTGACACAGTTTCCCTGAAAAGCGTTTCCATGCCATGTGCGGCGCAGGAGGTGTACGATCGGGAGCGCATCAGCTGGAAGCACATCACCTTCAATGACAACCAGGCGTGCCTGGACCTCATCTCCCAGAAGCCGTACGGCATCATGCGCATCCTGGATGACCAGAGCGCATTCCCGCAGGTCTCCGCCTCCCTCGCTGCCGGCGCCTTTTCTCGCTCGCTCCACTCATTCCTCTCACGCCCCTGTATCCTACATGCTTTGGTTGGAATATCAAATATTGCATCAATGGCAATGCTGTTTGCAGTACATTGCCTTGTTAGCAGATGAATCTCCTTCATAAAAGTGGGTGACTGTGAACACACCAGCAGCATTATTTTAAGGCAGGGGTGGGGAACCTTTTTTCTGCCCAGGGCCATTTGGATATTTATAAGATCATTCGCGTGCCATACAAAATTATCAACTTAATAATTAGCCTGTTATATTTGGTCAAACATTTAATTAATTCACCCCTAATGTGATGGCTGGAACTGCTTCTCTTTGGTGAGGCGTGTAATGTTAACTGGTATTGATGATGTTGCTACTCGCAACTGTTTTTCCTGGTTTGCTCCTAGATTTATTGGATTTCGAGTCCCGCCTGCGGTTGCCTTGGCAGGGCAAGACCAAATGATTTCGCGGGCCTTATACAGCCCACAGGCCGGACGTTCCCCATCCCTGTTTTAAGGGGTCAGATGCTGCAAGGTAGCCAGGTGACTGAGAGATTTCCGAGTGCTTTGCTGGTGCTGCTGAGATTCTGGCTTCGAATCCAGGTAGCTGCCAATGATTAAATGGGGGTCTCAAGTGCAGCTTCCCGGCATCAACAATGTGAGTGGAGGGGATCCTTCATTTCCTCCATTGTGATTCCAGTTGGTTGGATCTCTCTGCATTCTTTTGTCCCTTTCCTTTGCTCATTTTCCCTTTCTCATTCTCGTGACACATCTCATTGTCATCCTCCTCCTCCTGACACATCTCATTCTCCAGCTGTTTCCTCCTGTTGCACGTTTACCATTTGCCTTGCCCAGCTTCTGCTGCTCTTTCATCTTCCTGTGCTTCTTCCCCGTTCTTATCCTCTGACCGCTCCTGCCCTCAATCATCTGACCACTCCTACCCTTGTCTGGCGTCTCGTTTTTACCAGCTGGTGATGGTTTTGCCACCTTGTACTCCCTTTGTATTTCTTAGGCCACGGACCAGACCTTCCTTCAAAAATGTCACTACCACCACGGCAACAACCCTCTCTACTCCAAGCCCAAGATGCCCCTGCCCGAGTTCACGATTAAGCACTACGCCGGCAAGGTCACGTACCAGGTAGCATTCAAAAAGGGTTGCCTGGGGAATCCTTGTGGCAATGTCCTTGGCACAATCGTTTTTTTTTTGCTACAGAACTGATTGTATGTAAAGTGTGAACTATGCTTGTTAACAAGCGATTTTAACAGATCTACTAGCCGTACAATCACCCCCATTGTTATTGACTGCACCGCATAGTCTTCACCATTCATTATTCAGTAATCATAACCCTTATCAGCATCTACAAGCAGAATGAGATAACATGTTTATCTGTCAATCGAAAACTTGGACACAGCTGTAGTGGTATAGTATTGGGAACTGCGTGATGGTAAAAAATAAAGCTCTTGTCCAAATAAATATAAACATTGAAATAAAGCATGGTGCTTCTGCACTGATCATCAATCGCATCGAAAATTGTAGGCCATCAAGATGTGTTGCTGATTACATCCATATAATTGCAAATTGAGTTAGTGCCATATTAAAACACATTCATTACCTGGTATTGAAATTAATGGGGATCCACCAACAGGGATAAATTTCATTCCATAGCTTGATTAATCAACTGATTTGCATAGGAGGATGCTTCGACTTGACTTTACTAATGCATTAGGCTACTGTCTACCAGTGTCACTAGCTAAGCCCCTTATTAAAATACTCGCCTTTTGCCCGTCCAAGGACGGGTGTATTGCAGTAAATCTGAAACTTGCAAGCGAAAAGCAGACCGCGACGTGATATTGATTGCATTAATGCGTGTGCAATCTGTAAGGGCGCGGTGACACAGACTTATTTTATTGGAAGGGTATAATCCCTTGTTCATCATGACGTCCTTTTTACTTTGATGTCTCAACAGCGTGACGGAGATCGCGTGACGTGAGGGTTCTACCTTTGTAGTGAGGGTTGTGAGTTGACGCTGAGGAGGGGGGAGGAGGCGCCTCGGCCCCCCATGTGGAGTGACGTCAGCCGCTAATTATTATGAATGGGGGGGGGGAGGTGCCCATTTGGAGGACGTCACCTGCTCATGAATATTAATGAAGGGGGCTGTTCGATGTGGAGTGACGTCACGAGCGTTAAGGATAGACATTCCTGGGTGATTATAGTAGGTATTACCCATGGGCTAATGATGATGGTGACATCTGCATAACTCAGTTTAATTAAAAAATGTATTCCATCTTGCTAGGTTCTCTCCTGGATCAGAATTAGAGAGGTGACCAATTAATTATTTAACTCTTTCCAAGACTCTGTAATTGTGTCCTCTCTCATTCTTTATTTCCAGGTGCACAAATTTTTGGATAAAAACTTTGACCAAGTGCGACAGGAGGTGTTGGAGCTGCTCATTCACAGCAAGTGCAAGGTACGATGTGGTGCCTGTGCTTATCGCAGTAAGTGTAAGTTTAACACGTCGGCTTTCGCGACCAATATCATCCATGATAGAGGTTTTTGGGTCAGATCGCGTGAATATATAAATGTGTCGTTAAAACCCGCCACCACCCGACAGCCAACTAGTAAGGGTTGTCACGTAAACAGAACGTGGCCAATTCATCACCAGTACAGCACACTGGTGTGGGGTTTAACAACACATTTATATATTTACACGATCTAACCAAAAAAACCTCTTATGGCAGTAAGTATTGTTTGTGTGCTATGTTTTTTGTTATATTTGCTTCAATTCAATCACACAGAGAGAGACACACAACATAGTCACACAGAGACCCAATGCCTCTGTGTCGAGGCCTTAAATAGAGAGAGAGGGGGGGGGCAGAGAGAGAGAGGTGGGTCTGCTGGGGCAGCTGCTGGAGTAGAGAAATTA
Source organism: Entosphenus tridentatus (assembly GCA_014621495.2). Classification (NCBI taxonomy): domain Eukaryota; kingdom Metazoa; phylum Chordata; class Hyperoartia; order Petromyzontiformes; family Petromyzontidae; genus Entosphenus; species Entosphenus tridentatus. The sequence continues at coordinate 7,375,899 of CM025639.2, read as the reverse complement.
GCATGTCAATGAATCCACCCCGAAGCGACCGAGGGAAAGAAGATCGAATGGCCCTATGAGAGCCTGGTAAATTTTAGAGAGAGAAATAGGCCGTTTGAGAAAACAAACTTAAAACATTTTTGGAAATGTAATGCAATGCAACACAGCAGACCCACCTCTCTCTCTGCCGAACACCCCCCCCCTCTCTCTATTTAAGGCCACGACACAGAGGCATTGGGTCTCTGTGTGCCTATGTTGTGTGTCTCTCTCTGTGTCTCTGTGTTGTCTCTCTCTGCTTGTGTGTCTGTCTCTGTGTCTCCGTGTCTGTGTTTTGTCTCTCTCTCAAATTAGTTCTACCTGATGACGACTGCTTGTGTTGCAATCGAAACGTCATACTCTATTATTTAATTTTCTTTCTACGTGACTTACCGAAAGAACCAAAGAGTAATTCCTGCAGTCACGAAAGCTTCAAATCAAGTTTGAATACAATCAGTTCTATCAATGCCAGTAATTTGTGCAGAAGATGTGTTTACGTGATGACACAGAAGTATGTAAAAACAGCAAGTTGGCTGTTTGCTAGTCACCCTCGTCGTTTACCTTGCAGCCGCCTTGATTTGCACCATGGCCTCCTACTCCAAGCCATTCCACATAGTGTCAAAGTGCCCATAAACATGGTACAAGTGCCATGGTAATGTCACTGACAGTGATAAATGATGATTTCTGTTTCAAATACTTGTACATGCATACGAGTGTTGTGGTACAATTAGCATCTGCTGCACGTCTCTCACATGCTCTGCTGTGTATCTTGGCCTGTGTCCTGAACAGCTGATGTCCGATCAGTTCCGACAGCACCAGTCAGTGGCACAGGGCCGCATGGGCAAGAACTGCAGCCTGGGCCGCAGATACCAGGCCCCAACGGTGGCCGCCAAGTTCCAGCAGTCGCTCATGGAGCTCATAGAGAAGATGGAAAAGTACGACCCTCAATCAATGCTGATCCCTGACACCACCACAGATTAGTATTGCCACCTGCTTTGGTATTCACAGGATTATCCTCTATTTGAGGTAGTCGTTCCAGGAAATATATGTCTTCGCAGGACGTAAAAAATGTCAGAGTTTTTATGAGTTGCATAATAAAGGACATCTCACAGCAATACATTTACATGTATTTCTCCCCTCTTTCGCGATTGTGAGATATTTTTCTTCCCATTGTTTATGGGTTTTTTTATTTTAGAGGTGGCAACCCTATGACTGTTTAACACGTAGGCTTTTGCGACCAATATCATCCCTAATAGAGGTTTTTTGGGTTAGATCGTGTACTTTTTTAAACGATTATGAAACAAAAGCAATAGCTTCAAGCACACTAAAACCCTCTGCTTAGTTTAGATATGTGGATGACACATTGGTGGTCTGGCCAAACGCCAAAGATACACTTAACGAATTTCTAAATCACCTCAACTCGCAAAACCCATCCATCCAGTTCACCATGGAAGTGGAAGCAGACAGAACTCTACCATTTTTGGATATTCTGCTCAGACGGGGTCGAAATGGTAAAATAATACACAGCAGTTTACCAAAAGAAAACGTACACTGACGCCTATCTGAATGCAGAGTCACACCATCACCCTGCACAAGACGCTCATTCATCGGGCTAAGAAAGTGTCAGATGGTGATAGTCTGAGAAGTGAAATTAAACATGTTAAAGAAGCGCTGCAATCAAATGGTTGCTAATGATGCACAAATCAACAGGGCATTGAATGCTAAAACCAAATCAAATAACACGAGCATTGTAACTGCCCAAGTAATTAAAACTATCCAGATGTTTGGAAAAACAAAACATCCGAGTCAGATTTGACATGGTACATAAAATACACAAATTCACATTAGGTACTAAAGATGCATTACTGAAGCTATCAACAGAAGGTGTGTACTGGACTAATTGCAATTGTGGTAAATGTTATGTTGGGCAAACAGGACAAATGATCAGCACGAGACTAAAAGAACACCAAAGGAATATTGAATACTCCCAAATACAACTGTCAGCAGTAGCAGAACACGCGTGCCAACAAGGACACTCAATAGATTTTGATAATGTTGAAGCTCTGTGCAAAACTAGTTACTATTGGCCAAGAATAATTAGAGAATCTATTGAAATAAATAAATAAATGTTATTTTCACCGTTCGGATAGCTGCCGATTTAGTGCTGCGTGGAAGCGAATCATCAAATAAAACATTGTTTAAATGCATGCCTATACAGGCCACCATACTTCAATAGGGATTACTGTTGGTAGAGCTATTTTAGTACTCACAATGGGCAGGAAGGACAAGATCAATGGGCTCGCATAATGCATATGCATAATGTAAGTTGACTCATTAATCCCCCCACTTTGTGCAAGGAGAGCACAGAAGCGTGGTCACCACATCTATGCCTCTATATGAGGAACAAAACAGGTGGACTTCTCCACAAATTTGGCTATTGCCTGATGAAGCTACTGGCGAAACGTCGTACTGAGATTGTAAATGTTGTGGCTTGGCTCTCCAACACACCGGTGTGCTGTACTAGTGACGAATTGGCAAGTTCTGTTTACGTGACAACCCTTACTAGTTGGCTGTTTCGGGTGGTGGTGAGTTTAACGACACATTAATATATTTACGCGATCTAACCCAAAAAAACTATTATGTACCCTATGACTAATACCCATGACCGTTTATATCATTGGGCAGTACTTACGGTGTATGTCAACATTTGTGTTATTTTCAACATTTCAATTAAATATATTTTTGTTAATATCAACATTTTCTGGTTACAAGTTTTGTTGTACTGTATTGTTAATTTCAGTTTAATGTTCTAATACTAATATGTTGATGTAACTTTTATCATTAACCCAAACATTTTTTATAATTAGTTGCAGAATGTGCAAGTTCAGCTCTCGTAAGACACGGTGCCGTAACATATCCACAGTTTGTATTTGCACCTTATATATTAGTTTGCTGTCAGTGTCAATTCACCATTGATTTGTTGTTGAGTCGACATAAATCTTATCTTGGTCATGGTGACTCAAGTTTACACTTAAGTGGACTCTACAGGCCTTGTGAAGTTAGGTTTGTAAAAGCAGGTCATGGCTTATACTTAGTAAAAAATTAACCCGTAAAAACAAAGTTTTTCATTTAAATCCTTTATATGCGTGGCGGCTAGAGTCCTCTCGTCCTCTGGCTTGAGATGGCTGCCACCTATGGGTCAGATGATTGCATGCCAGCATTAAGCAATTGGTATATAAAAATATAATATTTTTGTCCTAAAAAGTGTAAAATTTTGGAAAAAAAATTCACGAACATTAATTGTCACGCACAACGAGTCTGTGGAAAATGTCAGCTCGATTGGATCACGGGAAGTGGGTTAAAAAACGACCGAAAGATTTGCATGGTCGTAAGCAAGCACGCATGTGAACTTAATATAAAGGATTTTAAAAAAACAGGTTAATTGTACAGAATTGACAAAATAAAAAATAACTGTGTTTTTTGCCCACAGGTGCAACCCATTTTTTGTGCGTTGTATAAAGCCAAACCATAGAAAGGTAAGATACCACTTGAGATGTCTTGTTAGTGGTGAGACTTGAACCGTGAATTTTGGTGGTGCTCCCATTATGAACTGCATGAGCCACCCGCCTCCTGTACTGTGAGCATTTTCACGGCGCTCCTTGATAAGAGGAGCGGTGGCACAGTGGTTCACACACTCTGCTATGAACCTGGCAACAATTCTATTGCAAACCATGGCTAGCATCAGTGGCAAGTGGAAATTGAACCAGTCAAGGATCCCCCACCATTCCACCAGTTGGTATGGACTAGCATGGTGAATTATGATAAAACAACCCTAATGACTGAAACTTTTATCGGCAATCCTTTATCCAGCAGTGTATTGTTAATGGGCTGTGAAATAAAAAGTAATTGATGAATCACCACATAACATCACCTTTTTTCCACCACATATTTGAACCTTACATATCAACCTTCCATAACCCGCAATCCTTCTCCAATGAATGTGCATCTCTTTTCCCTGTCCTTACAACCACACCTCTTCGTGACTGCAAGGATCCATACTCTTTGGTTCTTTCGGTAAAGTCACGTAGGTGAAAATAATTTAGTTGTTTTCACTTTTATTATTATTATTTTATTATTATTTTCACCAACGTGACTTTACCGAAAGAACTCCATTTCTCTTTGTCACACTCGCCTTTCTCCTCTGGTTGCCTGCCTTTCTCCCCCCACCCCCCGCATTCACCCTTGGGTGATCCACCTCCCTTTCTGCATGCCTCTCCACTGCCCAGGAGCCCGGTCTGTTTGACGCCGAGGTGGTCGGGGCTCAGCTGCTGTACCTGGGCATCCTGGAGACCATTCGCATCCGCAAGGAGGGTTACCCAGTCAGGGTGGCGTTCCACACCTTCACCTCCCGGTGCCTTCTCTTGCCCACACACTCGACAACCGTTGCACAGATCACTTGTTGGTCCTTTCAAATGTCTTGCCAGCTGTGTTGTACTTAACAATTTTCGGTGGAAAGTTTAAATTCTTGTTTTTTTGGAGAGACTTGATTAACCGGTGCAGTTGACCAAATATGGATGAAGCCCCTACCTACAATCGTATCCCATATTGCCGCACCCTCCCTACCTTTCTCTCTCCACTGCAGTCAAACTCTTCCCAATGAGACATCACAACTTCTTCTCTGGTGCCCACATTGCCTAAACTCTTGGCTGCCTCTACAGATAATTCCCTCCCCATGTTCAAGTCGAGACTGAAGCATGTCTTTATTTCCTTCACGTATGACTGGTTTTATATCTATCCTCTGTTTTGTTGTCATGGTTACTGCATTGTAGTTTTTTTTTTCTTCTGCCCTCCTTCCTGTCAATACCTTTGCACAGTCTTGAGCATCTGTTGTGTTTATATTCTAAATCAACCTTAAAGGTGTTATCTTGTAACTGTAACTGTGAAGAAATGCCCATGCACAGTAGGTGACTGGATGCAGAGATGACTGACAATGTTGTGAAACTGTTACCGCCCATCGAATGCTTAGCACCTTTGATTAGCACGATTTGGTACATATGGTGCGAACGAATTTCAGCATACGTACATCTCCCTACTCTAACCACCTGATCTGCATACTCCTTGATACCCCTCTAAGCACGTCATTAAATCTTCCCAATTTTATTTGTACTCTATATCAATTTTGTTGACGTTTCATTCACCAAAATAGTTAATTTTCTTGCGAGGGTCTCTCCCCAGTTTGTGTAATTAATCAAGAGCTGACTACTTAAGCAAACATTAACGACTCCTTAAGTAAACGTTAACACAATTGAAATCCCACTTGTTATTAGCATGAACACATAAAGCAAAGCAGCGACTTTCTCTGGATCACACAATACAAAAAAAAATGACATTAGCTTAACTCCATTCTGTATTTCCACATAATAAAAAAATATTTTAGTCCTTTCCAGACACATTGTCAAGCAGAATTTATTTCAGCGAGAAAACTCTATCTCGGTTTTGACGTACTGGGTCGCATCAGCAGGCTTCTTAAACAAATGCTGCTGTGATACCATACGTTATTACCAAGAGCACTCGATATAAACGATGGGACTCGTGTGCATGTTTCAGCCTGTGAGGCAAGTAGGCTAGCAGTAGACTGTTCAGATGCTTTAACCTGAATGCCACCCCAACAGCAATAACCATGCCCAGTGCGCTCCTCTGACAGGGCTCTCACCGTGGTGTGTGCGCGCGCTTGGCGTTGGGCAGGTACAAGATGCTGGTGGGCAGGAAGGAGGCTGTCGTGTCCGGCCGGGAGGGCTGTGTCACCATCCTCAGCAAAATCAGCATCAAGAAGCACATGGATGAGCCCTACCAAATAGGCATCAACCGGGTGCGTGGAGAGGAACGCATCTCTTGTACCTCATTGCGTGAAAGGGAAACCACCGTGGCCACTCGTTTAATTCTCACATCTGTCCATCAATTTTGCATAGATGATTAACAAAAGTGTCTCTTGAAATGTGGACATGAAATATTCTGTGGCATGGTTCACAATAACTGTGCATTGTGTCCTATGCCATGGCCTACATGGGCCACATTGAACATTGCTCATATTTTTTAGTTCAGAAGTATATTTGTCTTGTTGTAAAAGGAAGATGCAACCCAAAAACAATTCGATATTTGATTTTGCTACGAAATCAACATTGATCCGTTAGTGTTAGTTAGTTTTGAAACTGTGGCTGAGTGTTTGAGTATGTGGGTTGTGTTGAGGAAGAGAGTGATTGAAGAGGCTTTGGCTTATTGTTGAGGCTGCACAGATGCCTCACTGTGGAATTGTATGGTGCAGTAATAGTATGTATAGAGTTGGGGGTGTGTGTTCTTCTTAGTTCCTGTTTTAGATGAGTTTTGTCTACAGGAGTTTTTGGAACAACACTTTGTTAATGTAGAGCATTTATGACAGTCGAACCCCAGTGGGCACAATGCGGACTCCCCAGAACATACTGCTTTCTCATACGAACTTCTTATGAACAAAGCGTGAAAACTCACGTCAGATAGCCTGGGACAGATATCCTGTGTACCTATGTACATGGGAACAGCTGGTGTAATGGGCAGCTCACTGGACTTGCAATCCAGAGGCCACCGGTTCGATCTCCCAGCACAGCAGTGGAAACAATGGACAGTATCTTAAATCCCCCATACACTTAGCAGAATACAGTAATTTGGTGCACCACAGTCGATCTGCGGGTCGTGTGTGGTGCGGTAAAGTGTGGGTACTCCCTCCCCATTTCCATGACATCTAAACCGAATGGAAGAGTAGTTCAAGAGGGCCTCTCTCGAGCTCCCTGAAGCGGAAGCCCTTCCGTCAGTAGTCGTGCGAGGAAGAAATTTCGGGGCTGCACCGTTTCCTTTAATTTTCTGAGTGCCGGGCTTGGGCTGCGTGCGCGTGTGCATGTGCGCGTGTGCAAATGTGCGTGTGGGTGCACGCAGGTCTTCCTCAAAGAGAAGCTGCACCAGGCACTGGAGAGCAGGCGCGAACGCGTGCTGCACTGGGCGGCGGTCACCATGCAGCGCTACGTGCGTGGCTTTGTGGCGCGCAGGCGTTACCACCGCATGAGGTCCAAGGTGATCCTCTTGCAGGCGCACATCCGTGGCTACCAGGCCAGGTGAGGTGCATCAAACGTCGCAGCAATTGTTTCCTCCGGATTAAGGTGCATTGTCTTTCTGAAATTTTAATAAAAGTTGGTGGTGGGTTTTATAATCTGTGAGGTGTGTGCGCGTGCCCTAATTTGTTTAATTTTATTGAGAATATAGCAGTATCTTTCTATATGGCAATATCTTTCTCACTATTTCTCTCTGCATGTCTCTGTCTATCTCGATTCCTGGTTATTGTTATTCTTCTCCCGTCCGAACAGAACCCCACTTAAGTGTTGAGACAGTTCTGAGGGTTACATTTGTGTATGTATGCACGGTATCCCTTGCGGTCAATAAGCCATTTTCCCTTGCTCCCAGGTACCGCTACAAGATGATCCGCGAGGGCTTCATCCGCCTGCGAGCCACGGTGCTCATGTTCCTCTGCCGGAGACGTTACCTGAAGGTCAGGAAGCAATCGTGTGAATGTGCGCACACACTGCACGGTGAGAGAACTCCGCTGCTGGGTTTTCTGTGGATTAACCTCCACCACGTTGTGCGCTCCGAGTTGTGCGCCTTTCAGCATAACCGAGTAAAAAATTAAACACTTTCCTGCGTGCAACTGCTGCTCCGAACTCCAAACCATGTACCACGTAACTTCGGACTGCCCCCAATATAATAATGAAGGCAGCATATCTGAAATTTACCAACTCTCTGACTAAGCAATTGAATGACTATATCGCTTAGGTGTGAATCTCTAATAGTTGATCTTCATTGGTTCTACGAATAAGACGCATGACTGAGTATAATGCCACACAAAATGGCCGTGCGAAAATGCAAAGTTATCTTTTGGGGATGTGTGGTGATGACAAGGAAAACGCCATATAGTAATAACATTTATAGCCCTTTGAGATGTGTGTCTTTTTAGTCAGGACTATTGTTTGTTATGTTGACAGCTGGATTTTAGCAACACAATGACAAATATAATCTTCAGATTACACAATGTGACCTGCAAGCATTGTAGAATTAACCAGGCAGAGCAGGTTGTGATGGATGAGATATGATGTGAGAGGGCGTGTTACTGAGACAGCCATTGAAGTGGCATCTGAGGTCAGAGACCAGGCCAAAGCCTTGAAGCTGTGCAAAGGGCGTCGACTGTGCACCAGTTAAGGGATTTGTAAGAAGGAAAGAAGCAGAGGCCAGGTATGGTGGTATTGGCATCGACCGTGATGACCTCTAGAATATTGTGTCAAGTTACCTAACTTAAGAATAGCATCTCCTTGCCAGAACAATGCATTTTTTTTATGAATACAAAGATCCCCGACATAGCCTCATAGGTTTTGGGAACAATTGTTTTTCGCGAGCACCTGTCAAGGCCCAAACGCACACAAAGGAGGTTAACCATGCTGGCCTCCAAATCTCCACAGGGTTTTGGTTTACATACTACACTCTGTATTTAGTTTAGGCTAAGGGTAGCCCAGGCTCGCTTCCAACTTCTCACATGCGCCCACCTACCCCACAGCCTTCCAGAGGCATCACTCAAAGAGACCCGTCATTAATAAATGTATGCGCTATGAAGAAGGGCTGTTGCATGAAACATCGGCAACATATTTATTTTAATGACAATGTTATTATATGTATTTTGAACTTCTTTCGCACCGTACGTAGGCAACCGTAATGTGTAGAGTTTTTTAATGTATTATTTGTACTTGTGCACAACTACCAATAATAACGGTGATACTAATGCAGTATTGCACGTAATAGTGTAATGTGTGAATCTATCATTTTAGTCACCTATTGGTGGTGGGCAACAGTGAATATTTCATGTACTGTAGTTGCTTTATTTAGCACTGACAATGCATAATGCTTGAGGAATCCACACACAAGACCCTGACAATGACTGTGATGTCATGGCATAACATTGCTGGCAGATGGGTTTCCATTCATGTGAAATTTAATTTGGACAGCCGTGTATAGTGCGGTAAACACACAATGTAATGCTCATCGATTTAAATAATCTTGACTGCACACCGGTGAAATACTTTATTTATACCTTAACTAAAAACGGAACATTTTGTAAACATGATTAACAATCTAGCAAGTAACGTCTGTTTTTGACCTTTAAACATGTTGACTTTCTCAGTTAATATATTCTACCAGAAGTTTTTTGGTCCTTACATCCTAATGTTACTCAGCTAAGTATACTTAAAGACACACTGCAGGGTCTTAATCAAGCCGCCTCCTTATGCATTTTTAATGGAGATCCGATAACTTACAACAGTATTGGGTGGCGGTCGCACCATCCCAAAGGGTCATCGCATGACATCTCAGGCTATCCGCAGCATTGGAGTCCGATTCATTTCTAGAGCGGGGAAACGACCTCTCATTGAATTTTACATTCGATCATAATTTGCATGAATTGCAATTCTATTCAATTCGTACGTGCATCATGCGAAGCAAGCATGGTCAGTGTAAGTATCGATGTAATCGATTAACTAACGATCATTACACACCTACTATTTACCCAGTGGTTCACGACGTGAAAAAAAATATTTTCGATAAGATTAAGATAAATTCCTGCTTGAACACATTCCTCTTGTTTGGATAGTCATATTACCCATGTCGCGATATTGCAATTTTTTAAGCACAGGCCTAAGAGCCCAACACGTCAAGCAGCCAGCAACCAACAGCACGATTAGAGTTGTAAGAGCTAAGAGTAAGCACGTTTATTGCATTGAGCAAGGTTATAAGAGCTTGGGAAATTAGACAATGGGAGGAGTGGTAGCTCTTGTAATCTCTCATTTACTTGATACAGCTGTCGTGGCTGTGACGGTTCCACCTGAAGACGGAAGCTTGTGTTGCCTCCGAAACGTCGTGATTTTTATTTTTATTTTACTTTTATTAATTTTAATGTTTTACCTACGTGACTTTACCGAAAAAACCTAAGAATATGAATCCTTGCAGTCACGAAAGCTTCAAATCTAGAGTGTGTGTGTGTGTGTTGATGCTACTCACTTCTGTAACTAAATATAAATAATTCAATTATCAAAATGAAAGTTAACACATTCCTGCAGAGGGAGCTGGTAGGAACGTTGGGTTGCTCGGTCAATGGCCAGGGTCAACGGCGGCGTGGTGTATTCCGCAAATTTGGCCGACTGTGAGGGCGGGCACAAGCCGGCGTGAGTAGGTTAAACGTTGAGTTTTATAAGGGCACCACGGGGTGATCAGCCCCTCCCCACCCAGCCCCTCCCCACCCTCCCCACCCAGCCCCTCCCCACCCTCCCCTCCCCACCCAGCCCCACCCTCCCCACCCAGCCCCCCCCCTTGGGCTGGTCTAAACCGGGGGTTCCTACCAGTATAAATGCATACTATAGACAGGGATGCCACTACGGTGTTATGGTTAGGACACCAAACTTGCAATTCAGATATTGCTGGTTCAACCTCCCGGCAACGGCAGTTGAAACAGTGGCTCAAGTTATATCTCTCCGCCTCTGGCCACCCAGCAGTATAAATGGCTTCATCACAGTTGATACCTCGAGTGGAGGCCCTTCCACCAGCATTGGCGTGAGCAAGTAATTGCACGGGCCTACCTCTAAGTTAGATATGCACGTTAAAATATGTTTACAGCAATATTTCTGTAAAGCTGCATGTTGTGCAGTCTTGGGTCATTGAGACGATTTCTTGGCCTCGAGGCTGGCTTGAGGACATTTCCCCAGGTCTCATGTTGGTGTTCATTTGGACGCTGTCTTTCCGACAGCCCTGTTCTTCACCTGAGGACGGCTGCTTGCATTGTGGCCGAAACGTCGTGAGAATTTTATTTTATTATGTTTAATTTTTATTATTTTGTTATTTCCCTTCTACGTGACTTTACCGAAAGAACCAAGAAGATGAATCCATGCAGTCACGAAAGCTTTAAATCGAAACTCCATCTTCACTTTGTACAGCTGTTTGCATTTTCTATATGTGATGGTATTGTTACTGAGAGAACATCTCAGGAAAAATGTTAAGTATGTTTTTTTTCCTTTTGACAATGTTCGAGGATATAGTTTCCTCTTATAACAAAATGTTGTTTGGACAATTTTATATAGTTGGGTGACTGGACCATAATTGATTGTTGGGCATTTGCAACCACACCTCAAGTGGAAACATTAACTTTGTGAATGTGTTGTTACAGTGTTATTTTACATGCACCCTAGGGCACAATTGACATTTCAATGCCTGCATTCTTAAGGCTACAAGTATCATGGTTAAGTTTTAGGTTTCATTGTAAGCTGCGCTACTTCATGCAGACATCTTTATTTACGTTTCGGTTTACTTGGTTTGAAGAGAGAGCTCTTTGGAAGAGGAACAGCATACTCATGACTCTGAGGTGATGAGTTCATTTCAGTAAAGGTCATCTGGGCCCATTGTCCCTTCCTGGGCATGTAAAGTGTGGAATGTTGAAGTGAAATGGCCAAAATTGGTTGCATTTTAAATCTTGCACAACATGTCATGTTATAGCAATTTCTTTGCTTCTGTTTTGGAACAAAGTCACATATAACTGGGCCAGTAAACTCACCCTGGGCCCATGTATGTGTATAATTAAGTATAAACTGGGAGGCCTTCCCTACGCTATCCTCTCATCTGAGTGAAGGCCTAGAGAGTCTAGGCAAGAAAAGGCATCTGGCCAGCCTACGTATAAAATAACCATATATTTTATATAAGTAATTATGGTTAAAATAATACAATAATAATTAAGTAAGTTGAGTGGGTTACTTTTATAAACAATGTTTAATCCAGTTTAATAATACCCACTATTCCACTGGCGCATTCAAGCAGTACTGAGGCTGTGCGAGGCAAGGCTGTCGTGTGTGAGGAGGTGCAGGTTGTTTTCCATTGCAGAAGTTGAGCTGTGCCACTATTTGTGGGCTAATAATTGATCCTAGCCCTACAAAAGTTTGCATCTTGAGGCTTTTGAGGATATTGAATTTAAATATTACATCAGATATTTGATAACTCATTTTTATAGCTTCGTTTTCAAAGAGTATGACACAAAAAAGTTAATGCCCACTACCAAATACAAGTATAATTAAACGAATTATCATTATTGTCTCTTTGTCAATCCACTGCTAGATGAAGGCCTACCTACTCTGTGAGGGCTAAATTTGAAGTTTTCGTGACAGCAGGGATCCATACTCTTTGGTTCCTTCGGTAAAGTCACGTAGGTATAAAATAAAATAAATTAAATCACGACGTTTCGGGCGAAACACAAGCGTCCGTCATCAGGTGGGACAACCACAGCAAGAAACAATTGCTGCAGTGGGTAAAAGGGCTGCTGTAACAAGACAGTGTCAGATCTGAAACACGGCAGAACCAATATCTTCGCTGGACCTGATGACGGATGCTTGTGTTGCGCCCGAAACGTCGTGATTTAATTTATTTTATTTTATATATACGTGACTTTACCGAACGAACCAAATAATCTGTGAGGGTTGTTTGATCATACAACACCATGCTGATCAGTGCAGTACTATTTATTAAAATAAATGGTTCCTTTAAACAGTAACTTCTGGAAAGAGAAGCTACACCATGGCATATTTGTCTCTTGTCGCTCTGTTTAAAAATATCTCATTCTTTATGGCAAGCCTCGGATGAATGAGAAGGGCACCGATTGCATTACATTTGAACATGCAAATATTCATCTAGCTGCAGCAGTCTCTCTCTCAGTTAGTCCCGTGTGACACAGCGTTCACACTGTTACAGAACTGATTGATTGTCAAGGCGCACCCCAGCTGAGGGCCACTCCCAGAGCTGCACTTTGATTGAAATGTACGAGGACAGATTGTCAGTGTTCCCCATTGCACCTGGAGCTAATCGAGGTAATTTTAGATTGGATCTACCATACGTGTACAGATTTATTTTGCCAGCTCTTGTTACCTGAGCAAATGTAAACATAGCGCTAATAATAACGACGTTTCCGGCAGATTGCTCATTCCATTGCAGACGTGGGATATTTGAATTTCAGAGGGCAATTGCCCTTCGTGTTCACGCTGACTCAATAATATTTCAGTTCAAGCAAATGTAGCCATGTTTAAAGTATTCTATGCAGTAATACTTTTTATTAAGATGGATGCGTATTTTGATGCGAATAACACTGTCCAATTGATTTGAGTGTCTTTTACAGCATAAGATGAGACATGTCTGTATGTATGTTGAACTTCTTTGGCACGATACGTAGCCAACTGTGCTAACTGTAAGTGCGGACATGTGAAGGTTTTAAGTTATACAAGGTGCTGCCAAGTCACACCTGATGTACAAGTCTACCGATTACCGGCAGTGCAAAGCATAACACTAGACTCTGTAATGTGGTTTAGCGCTTTCGCGGAATCCTACCCGTAGATCAAAATTCCACCAAATTCATGTATGAGTATTTGGTCAAATTCTCTGGGTAATGTGGGTGAAGCCCCACTCTGTAAAGAACTCTGGAAGCCTATCAGACGCCTGGGAAAATCAGGGCTGTGTGTGCCGAAATCAGCACGCTTGCCCCGCCAACGATCTAAGCCGACCAATCAGGCTCTGTCTGTCTCCAACACCAACACTGACATTTAGTACAAAGCCAAAGACGTCTCAATTTAAATAAAAAAAACAATTATGATTGTCTCAATTTATATTCATAGCGATCATGATCATGAAGAAGATGATGATGATGACTATGACAATTATGACGCTGCTGTGCATTTGATGGTTTACCAACCCCCAATCCATCAATACCCACAAACCCCTTGATTCGAAAGTGCTGTATTTAAACTGGGCAGCCGTGCTAATGTAAACACAGCACCAGGCAGCCATTCAAGGCTCAGTGGAAGCAGGGGAGGGCTCAGGACAGACAACAATGATGTTAGCAGCAGCTAGGAATTTAACTAAGGTCACGGATTGTATAGTGCGGTGCTGTATCGTCTCCTGCACGTGAATCGCCTGTCAGCCTTGATGGGGGATCTTTGTGAGCAGCTGGACTGTAAATAATCTGCCATCATCTTTGCGCCTGTTGTTCTCAGGCTTTTTAACTTCAAATAAACTGTAAATTATGCAACAGTGCGGTGTATAAAGACACACGGTTCCACGATATATCGAGCTATTTACACGTGACGTTAAAGGATGTATATTTACTTAAGTTTGCCTTCGTCGACTATAACACACCTGTATTTTTAACTTAACTCCGGCGCACAAACCGTTCGCAATTTCCCTTCTCGTTTTAAATTGAGCCCTGCGGGTGATGGGGCTCACGCAGCAAATGTTTCGGTCGGCAGACTGACACACACCCAACCCATCCACATGACAAGCATGTGGGTGCGACTATGACGTACCGTCACACAGGGCGACCACATTCTTAAGTGGGCAGCGGTCGAGGCAGTGTAAGACGTTGACACGTGTGGAGTGGTAGCATATCGCAACAACGCTCCCGTGCGTGCGCTCCGTCATCATCATCATCAAGGACCTCAGACCCTTCGGAAACAGCCGGAGACGTGAGACGACTTTGGCCATCGGGAACTGAAAGAGGAGCATGAAAATGCTCGCAACATCGCATGGGAAATTACTCCAAGGCCATACTCTAGAATAAGACCATCGGTGAGTCTCCGTTTGATTTGTACTTGAATACATTTGCCGCACGCTTAGTGTGGGATTGGTAGAATGAAGTTAAAAAGAGTGGAGTGTAAGCACATGTCGGGGCTTGCTCGTGTGTGTGCGTTAAACATTTTCGTTTTCAGGGACTTGCCTCTTGTGTATATTGTTTCGCAGTAATCCTCGTACAAATCTTCCATGCAAGAATATTCCACTCGTGTTATCATTCACGAGTGCAGGCATTGCAGGCATTTACAGACTGATGTACATGAACCGCATTTCTTAGGTTATTTGTTGCAAATTCAGTTTAGTTGTCTTGGGTTGTGAGAGTCTTAAAAAAATATCTCCAGCCTCATGTGTTCCTTGTAACCTGGCATGCATGTGTTGTGTTAGAGGCTGCTTGCTTGCCTTCCACATATCGCCTCTGCACTTTTGTCACCATCTTTACGGAGTGCATTGCCACATATCGGACCGCAACTTACCCGCTCTGACCAATTAACCGCCCACACCCAGTGCAGCACTTGTGCATGTCATTTCCTGTAGATGTTCACCAGTCACTTGTACAGCATCGGTCCATAATCGAATCAGTTTGCTTCAAACATCTGCAGATGTTCACATATCCAATCTTTTCACATATCCAGGATATACAACTGTGTACCATATCTCACTCGCAAACACATGATCCCAAGGTCCAATATGTTAGTACGTCTAAAACAGTATATGAGTTGGCATTAAACACATTATAATGGCTCAACATGGCCATGGTAAATTAAGCAGTTGATTTACATAATTGTTGTTGGCTAATAAACGCTAACGTAGCACTAAAGACAAAATATTAAATTCAGTGACTGATAACAATGATGAATGCATACCATATGAAAGTTTCTACCTTTTCCGAAGACCAATCCTCGACACAGATCTCAATTAGCCTAGCTCTATCAAGACTGTAGTATCCAATTTCAATTTAGTACCTGATCTCAGTACAAATGAATTCCTGCCACCTGAGCACAGGCGCCGGTTACTGCAATGTCAGGGTCAAACCTGGACATCAGGACATGTGGCACATGTTTATGTATTTGCTATACATATCCTGTAAACAGTACTCTTATATGTTGTATATGCAGTACTCTAATAGCATAGAGTCTAAGTATAAATCTGCAGCACCGCAATTGTTTTGCTCACGTCACTGGCAGTGGAAGAGCCTCTGTTAGAGAAAGCCCAAGAGACCCCCCCGTAGAGGGTATTTGGCCTACTCTTCCACACTGACCAGACATCTTGGATGAGGTGGGCGACCTCTTTATGGTAACTCCAGTGTACTAACTATTACACCACAGCAATGTAACAAAGAAATGCATACAGAGTGTTGTGAATGACAAATATGCTACAAGGGGATGTGTAGTTTTACTCTTATGTTTTGAAAATTTTATGAAAAAAGAAAGCAATGCTTAAGTTGAATAGTCGATGTGAGAATAGACTGATGTTTCACTATATGGAACATTTTATTCGTGCAATGATTGTCATACGTAGCAAAGAAAATATTTCGGTCTTGGCCATTGCTCATACGTTTCTAACAATGACCTCACTGACACTAGCCACGTTTAGCAGCTGCAAATTTTCCTTTACAATATGGATGTAAAAACCTACACGATGAACATTGATAAGGCTTAAGCATGACAGTAAGAGGTCCTGGTTTCAATTCCTGATTCGTGCGCCTTTTTGGGTCCAGTTTGTTTGCTCTCCCTGCTCTGCATGAGAGTCTCTGGTTTACTCCCATATCTTAAAAGAAAACATACATTATAACTAGAATAGGGAAAACATCCCAATGCTGAAAATATTCCTGCAAATAACTCAATTGGGATTACAATTAGCAAAAACGTGAGGTTTTATCGAGTAATCAAGTCTAAGAAAATATAAAACTAGATGGGCAGTTGGTAGCATTTTTTTAAATTACAGAAATGCAAATATCGTAGTACGTAACAAGATTTGGGTCAACAATTATCATGCAGTTGTTGCTCAACACAATGACATGCATTTTGTTTTGGCCATCTCGGAGTTAAGCTTGTTCAATGGGAATGAAATTAACCAACCTCGTGGCAGGGTGGATCAAGTGGCTAATACTCATTCCTGGGCCGAGACCCACGATTAAAGCAAGTCGTGAATAGTCGTGCGTCTATGGTCTTTGTCCAGTTACCAGTGACTTGTATACAAATGGACTGTTGCTTTTTCAGTAAATCTGACTTAAACCAGCTACTGTATTAGGGTCCCAACTGGAAAAAAAGTCTTCACGTAAAAAAATAGCATTTGGTGTGGAATCTGTTCGATGGAAAAGAGACATTCATTAAACAAGGGTGACTTTTTAATATAAAATACTTGACTTAACGCGACTAAAACGTGTGCACGTGAGGTAAGTGGAACAACATGGACAGTGGTTTAAATTGCCTGTTACAATGGAGACTGGAGGAGGTGGTGTTACATACATCATCTGTTAATCTAATGCTCATGAGACTGGAACACAAACTGTTGCCACATTGCTTAAACATGACGTTCTCTGATATGCTTGAGATATTTGGTTACTGATGCTGCTATCAACATTTTGCACGTAATTTGGTGGCATAATGGCGAGATGGAATGAGGTTACGCCAGCTCTGTACAGCAATACACTTTAGCCTCAAGGTACATTTTCGGTGTAGCTATTGCCTCTTAAGAAAGAGCTCTTGAATCTTAGTAATTATCACCTGATTATTGAAGTAAAGTACATCTATTAATCAGTCTAGCAACATGTGATGTACTGTTTGACCACAAACCATAATATGTGTGATGTACTTGGGTAAACTAAGCTGGGATAAATATACAATCCGCTATATTGATAGTGCTGTCACGTTCTAAAAAAACACTATAAACGCATTTGTTTATTGCTGACTTCAATTGTTCTAAGATGAGGCAGTTTGGCCTCTTCTGCCAAACTTAAAGAAAAGGACAATACTGTAATAGCATTTTGTTTAGCCTTATGGGTTCTTCTCTGGATTTTTAAAAGGGTTGCATGTCTGGGAGTGGTTAAATAATTACAAAAATAACCCAGAAAAATGTAATGGTCTCTAATCGTTTTGCATGCCACTGTACAGTCGATAGTCATTGCGAATGAATTCTTCTATAGGGTGGTGAAAGCTGTAGGTAGGGCTGTTGGGCGGAAGGGTGGCGACGTGGTAACACTTGTGCCCCACAGCAAGAAGGGGTTAGGTTTGATTCCCAACTTGGGTGCATTTCTGTGTGGAGTTTGTCCATTTTCTTGTTTGGCACAGGTCTCCTCCATTTTCTCCAGTTGCCTTCCATAGCTTAAAAAATAACAATGAAATGGAACTGGCATTAGCAAAGCGTCCAAGTGTTTTATTTTGATTTAAAGCTTTCGTGACTGCAGGGATTCATATTCTTGGTTATTTCTGTAAAGTCACGTAGAAGGGAAATAATAAAATAATATAAATATTAAACAGAGACCTACACATTACTCCATTGAGATTAGACTCATCGCCCTCAACTGTGAAAACTTGGCAGAACCCTCCTGAAAAGTCTTGAAACTCAGTGAGGCTTTCCTGGGTAAAAAAAAACCATAATAATAAGAATACATTACCATCATTGACTTTAGTTGTGCTCTTACCCAGTGGTAATATAAACATGTTGAAATTCAATGCACAAACAAATGTCCCTGTTCACACAAGCATATAACAATATCTATCCATCTCATTGGATACCCCGAAGCAGTGGTGGGAATTCCACATTTTTTTCACTTCAGCAATTTTTCCTCTAATTTTATCTCGATTACCATTTGGATCTCTCACAAAGTAGTGTGCAACCCTTTGTGTTGGACAACGACCCATGGAAGCGGATACAGTATTACCGAGACACCTTCAAGTGACCTCTGGCCCACACTCTTTCGACGGCAACACCTCTCGCTCCGTATGGATGTTGAACTTCTTTCGCACTGTACGTCACCAACCGCGCATATGAGTGAGGTTTCGTCGCATGCCAGTCAAGCTGGCATTTTAATCGTCGGATTGAATGTGACTGTTTTTTTGATGTTGTACATTGATTGATGACCAGGCTGAAACCATGAACTCTATACACTTGAGGACCCGGTTTAAGCGCACACTGCTGCCTGGATTTGAACCATGGACCTCAGCGGTTGCTATCCATTTGCTCTGGCCTCTGAGTCACGTGTCCAGCTCGAAACTGCTTATTTCCATATTGGGAAACAGCCACTCCATGGGGAAAACGTAGTGCTCTGAATACCAGAGAACTTGTGAACAACTTATAATTATCACCCATGTTGTTATTATTATTGTTTGTTACTTTCTTTTAGTCAGTTGTCTTTATGGTCGTAAATGAAAATGTTGCTTGAGGCAAGGATTTCATGTGAACTGTGGTTGCATGAGGCAAAATGCTTCTCGACTAGTTCTGTTAACTTTAAGCACAAGTCCATGTAAGAGTTACCCTCTGTGGAGTGACACACTGAGGTTGTAGATTTCATTGTGGGAGCCACACTATGTTATGAAGCCTGTGAACCTTGTCCTAACCTCGGTCGTCGAAATTCGAATTTCCTGTAAAAACACGACATAAAATGGTGCCCTAATATTTACTGGAACAATGTAATAAAGCTGTAATATACACGTGTTTTAAACATTTGTTTTTCATAAAATGTTGCTTATTCTCAGTAACTCATTCTTTTTTCATTTTGTCCTCTACAGGCAAGGGACGACGATCGGAGACGTGCAGAGATGGAGGGTAAATCTTGGAAGGTGGGTTCCACATTAACAAGATATCGGTCAGATAATCATTCAGTGTCTCTGATCTCTTACAAATTGCAAACCGATTTGTAAATCTTGGAAGGTGGGTTCCACATTAACAAGATATCGGTCAGAGAATCATTCAGTGTCTCTGATCTCTTACAAATTGCGAACCCAATTTGTAAATCTTGGAAGGTGGGTTCCACATTAACAAGATATCAGTCAGAGAATCATTCAATGTCTCTGATCTCTTACAAATTGCGAACCCAATTTGTAACAGATCATCAACTTTTACCTATTCATCACCATGCAGTGTCTTGGCCAAACTGTTGCATAGTGGACAATAAAGGTGCTGAGACAAAATAAAAAAAAATATCATTTCATAACAATTTTGTGTAGCACATTCACTAAATGTGTGTGAGTCTTCACTTCAACTTCTAAAGGTATATGAAGTAGTTTGTGGCAAAATCTTGAGAGAAAAAAATGCTCAACTCGTGACCTAACCTAGAAAACGCCATTTGGATTACGAGTTACTGCGAACATGTACGTGCTAAACCATAATTGCCCTTACTGTGGTTATGTGTTTGTGCGGCTTGTCATAACCTGGCTGATAATTCCTGATATCCACTTCAGGCAGGGCCCAGGAGAGAGGGTGTGAATGTGTCTCAACTGGAGATACCAGCCGAGCTTGCAGCCATTCTGCAGGCCAGCCGTGGTGAGTTGTGTCAAAGGGCCCCCTTTTTCACTCAGCCCATTGTGCAAACCATACGAGCACACGGCGAGTGACTCAGTAACAAAGTGCAACAAGATTGTGGCTTGCTTTGTAGAGTATCTGGTGTGGTATGTAAACATCACCACGAGGGAGACAAAGGCGGCCGGGTGTGGTGTTGCCAACCTACCTCCTCGTGAGCTGTGCCGGCCTTCATTGGTGCTCGCTAACAGCTCGGGTGATACAGTCTGTTAAAGGCCCTACGGGAGATCTTTGTCTTTGCTAATGCAAACTGGAGGCAATTTGATGTGGGTAGACTTAATCCTACAATTGATATCAGGTGTTTTATTGTCAGCTTTAGCGCTGGAAAAAGTAATGCGATGAGGCACAAGGTTGCCCAGACCACCATTTTGTTTGCCATTGCCTATCTGAATAGGTCTTAATAGGCGCTCACAAAGTAACAGCAAATCCAACATTTTGCGAGTCTTTGTCTCTCTCGTATTTAGACACTTTATACGGTGAAATAGCATTTGTGTGCGTGATTGCGTGCGTGCGCACCCTCCAGAATTGCAGCACGTGCACGATGGCCACGTGGTCATCACCTGCCAGCCACCCATCAGCCAGACCCTGCAGCCCACTCTTCCGCTCGACGTCAACAACTTCCCCTTCTCCAAGTTCGCCAGGATTCACTTCAAGGCAAGGGCAGCTTTGCGACGCGAACCTGCTTTGATAAACAGTTCATGCGTTCCTGCAGCGCACGTGCCTCCAGGCACCTTCCCGGGAAGAGCCGACAATGCGGCTGACGGGGTTAATGCCTGTTGTCAGACGCTGACCCACCACCCCTCGTATTTAACCAGGAGATTAAATAAACCTATTGATACACAGTAAACATTTGCTCTTTTTCAAGGGTGACTTGAGTTCTGGCTTTGAATCAAAGGTGCCCGTATGATATTTCTTAATGTTGAATCAATTAACTTGGCCGTGATGCCATTCGTCAGGATCAGCAGTTCGGCGTGCTGACATCGTCCCCGCGCTCACCCATCACCCTGCTGGAGGAGGACCTGAGATCCGAGGCTGTGGAGCTCCTCAAGCTGGTGAGAGTTCACGTCCCGGATGGTGCCAGCAGGCCATTTGCTGAATAGAGACGATTTCCACGGTTGACTACGTAGTGCAACATACAAACAACACTTTTACAGTGCTGTCGGATTAATCTCCTGCCATTTTCGTGGATGACATAGATTTTATGGGTAGATGGTGTTTGACTATATTAGCACTTTATTTATGGTGATATCTTCTACATGTCTACCATACCCTCCACCTCAAACTTCCTTCACTTGAAGATTATATAGCGTGCAACCCGTGTGTCCATCCCTAAATAGATTGATGAAAAGAAGTTGCATCAGATGGATGGACTGACAACTTTCATTGCTCAGTACAGGGTATATAGTTACCAGATTAAACTGGCTCAATGAATAACTTAATTTTCCATTATTTATGAAAGCTAATCCTGTGGTACCGCTTTCTTGAGTAAAATACTTTAATCTTATGTATTCTATGTTATTGTGAGGTGTGTTTTGGATTTGTCTGTTACCAATGGGTGGGGTTTGAAAGCTAAAGCCCTTCAGCGTCTCAAGACCTGTCGCACAGGTGTGTGTGCGCTATATGAATTATAAATGTCGATAACTGCCTTGAACGTGGGGTGACAGTTAATTACCCTTGTGCCCTTCAAACAGTATACAAATAGCACACTTTTAAAATTCAGCTAAGATGTAGTCGTGTTATTGCCCTCCAATGGGTTTTTAAGTTGTTCCGTGCTGGGAGTGAAAGGTCAGACATCATGCCGAACGAAACAACACGCAGCACAACCGCGATGATCTTACACGGCAGCGTCCATGTCATTACTTCCAGAGAATAGCACTCTGAAGCCTGTATTCTGAGGAGTGTGTCCCTGGGTTGCACAAACATTTTCTTAGAGACGTGCGGCACCTCCGCTCTTCTGCGTGTGTTTTTCCTCCTCGCTCAGGTGATGAGGTTCATGGGCAGCTCTGACCTGGACTCCCTGCACGAGTTCCTCTTCGGCTGCTACGTGGTGCAGAGGGGCCTGGCGTGCGTGCGTCTGCGGGACGAGCTGTTGTGCCAATTGGCCAATCAGACGTGGCACAACGAGCAACCCAGGGAGGAAGAGCAAGGGTGGCTGCTCATGGCCGCCTGCCTCAGCTCCTTCTCGCCCTCGCCCCGACTTGAGAAATACCTGCTCAAGTGAGTTGCACGTGTGCAATTGTCTCCGTGTGCAGCTGCTAACGGGTGTGTAAAATCTGTATTGATAAATGTACATTTTGGACACGATGCTTAAATTCTGTACGGTTGGCTATGTATGGTGAAAAAGAAGCTCAACATACATACATACATAGCGGTGGTGTTCCTGGCAAATCTGGGTAAAATTCCTAGGCACTGTAAACATGAGTGGTAAGTGATGTCAAAACTGGTCCCCTCTAACCTCCCTCCAATTCAACTTGAGCAATTGAGCTATGAGTGGATTGAGAATTGGTGGAATTTATGAAGCGGTCCTGGGCCTCCCCGAGGTCGATTCAGCCCAAAATAAGTACCTGGTGCGGCTTGTAATTATCGGCACTGGGAAGACAAAGGTCGTCGGGTGTGGTGTTGGCCACACCACCACGTCATGTGCAGCGATGCCCTTCATAGGTGGCTTGTTAACAACACTTTCCCCAACAGTCTACGTAGGCTACACTGGGGTTCTTTGTCTTTGTGTAAGAATGTAAGTGCACATCAGAGTGCGTGCGTCTGAGCGTGTGATTGTGTGAGTGGTGAATGGATGGAGGTCACGTGGGGGATCTTTATTTGTGTAGGTACGTGTCGGACCACGCGTATAACGGATATCGCGCCACGTGCCAGCACAAGTTGCTGCAGGGAATGTCCGCGAACTCCGTGGAGCCCGGAGCATCACGCACCTTCCCGCCCTGCCTGCTCGAGTGGGTGGCCGCGAAGAACCACGCCGCCATGGCCCTCGAGGTTGCCTGCTACAACGGTACACATCTCCAGTGATCTACAGCATCCTCACTCAATTTGCTACCTCCCGTGATCTACAACTTCTCCTTGAAACGGGATCATCCGTGTAAAAAAATAAAATAAACTTAAACTACAGTATCCCCACTCTTATACCTCCTGTCACCTACAGAATTCCTCACTCACTGCTAAACCTCCATGTTTCCTGCACGGACTGAAAACACCTGACCACCTCGATTATTGCCAATGCTCAGTCAGGAGTATAATAACAGATCACTGCCCTGTTCTTCAGCTGAGGACGGCTGCTTGCGTTGTGGCCGAAACATCATGATAATTTTATCTTATTATGTTTTATTTTTATTATTTTATTATTTTCCTTCTACGTGACTTTACGGAAAGAACCAAGAATATAGTATAATACCATCTCAGGTGTTTTACCCTGACAGGTGTAAGCAATTATAAACAATAAAATATCTTCCATCTCCTCCTGGGAACCTCTTCCCTCCCTGTCCTCCCTCAGGTGAGACGCTGCTGTGCCCCGTGGAGTCATGGACGACCGGGGAGCAGCTCGGAGCCTCCATCCTGCAGCGCAGGTGCGTCTCCACGTTGTGGCATTGGGAGGTCCTCATCCATATGTATGTCTATATGTATGTATGTTGAACCTCTTTCACATCTTACGGAGCCAACTGTGTTAATCGGAGGTGCAGGGGAAGGACAAGAAACTAAACACAAAATGCAGTTCTAAAGGGATAACTTTTCGTTTAAAAATTTGAGAGTACATCGCTCCAGAGAAGCGCATCTGAAGAAAGCGCGCGATGCAGTAACCGTCTTTGTTTGATGGCTCGCCAAAAGCCGCGAGTCCAAACATCCAACGTTCTTTCTTGCTCGCACGAATGTTTTAGGGGCGCGAGCGAGAGCTGCCGGGGATGGTCGGTGAGCCTGCAGCAGGGTGCGCGGACGAACGAGCTGCCGGGTCACGAGCACGTGCTCGACCTCGTCTCTCACCTGGAGCTGCCGCCCTCCTTCCCAACACAGACGTGCAGCTTCCTGCCACCGCAGCACAACAGCGGTCACGGCAAGGACTCGTACGAGCCAATCCCCCCCCAACCATCTTCCCCCCCCCCCCTCCCACCGTGGACCCCAGAGTGTCACTCATTTTCTATGGGCACACAGGTTTCTGGCCTTCAATTGCCACAGCATTGCCAGCCTTAGTTCCTATGATCACTGTTTCATTGCTTTTATGGCTTTATTTTGGTGATTTTCGAAAAGTTTTTTGGTTTGGCCATGTTTGTTTGTTGTACTACAGAGTTAGACTGATGGCCTTAATCTAAGTTGTCTTGTGGTTGTTGTTGTTTGACTTGCATCCCACTAGGATTTTTGCACAGTGTTGGTGTACGGTGCTTTTCTGCAATATTGGATTTTCTGTTTGCACATAGTCACTTTAAGATGTTTTCTTGTTCATGTTTTTGTTTTTTGTTTGTTGCAGTTGCACCCGATTCAAGAGCCGAATGGCTCACAGGGCTATACCTAATAAATGAACTTGAACCAAGAACAATAACCAATAGTGCCTTTTCAAGGGTCTGCGGTTCATGTTTTATGTTTCACGATCGTGTGGCCCGGATGGTATTTAAAAATCTGATTTTGAATCAAGCTATATGATTGACGATTTCTTGGAATCGATCAGAATTCGTCAGTCAATCTGTTCTGGTACAGTTTATATCTGATTTTATATGAATAATAATAATAATAGATTGTTAAAAATACAATTATCGTCTACAATAATAATTTAATATTCTCTATAACAATATACTTTAAAATTAGTACAGTATTAACCAAATTAAAAGTAGATGTTCGAAAATTACCATGATAATTAACGATTACCAAACCACGGAAGAGTAAAAGTTTACCTCGAAGCTATTACAAAATCGAGACGAGTCGACTTCTATAGAGGCTCTATGATTCCCTGCAGCTGCCATGATGCTCAATCAGCAATGAGCTGGAGTGGATCCACTCATTAGGATTGACTGATTGGATTATGCATGCTTGGAATTGAACATAGAAGAAGAGATCACAGTGTTTACGATCCATGGATATTATTATACGTTAATGTTACGTTCAGGTGAACGAATAGAAGAAAACAGACACAACGGGACGCAATGTGAGAGCAAGGCTGTGTTGGACATGGGTGCGTGTGTGTGCATCCGTGTGGCGTGGTGTTTCCGTGGCAGGTCGGGTGGCAGTGCCTACGAGACTGACGAGGACATGCCCTTCCCACCTCGTGCCAAGGCGCCCCCACACCCTCCTGCCAGCCTCTCAGACTCGGATGGATATTTCTCCCGCCCCTACTCACCCGGTGAGCTCTCTCCCAACTCCTACTGGGTCACTGATGCCAATGGGGCCTGGTTAGGCATGTGATGATGCATCGATTAAGCAATTAAACATCGATTATTTTGTTGAAGATAGACGCATCAAATTGTATAAGAATTATGGATTCCCGGTTTATACAAATATACACGTATTATGCTTATAGTACATTTAGAACAATGAAGCAGACAACATTTAATAGATGAGATGGCACAAATGAGAATAAATACAAATGAGATGGTAAAAACTAAACAAATAACTATCCTTTCTTGAATCAAAACACGACCCCCAGATCACAATTTGTCGAATCGCTGCAAAGCTGTTTATTTTTCGCTCGCTGGTATTGGAGGTGAGGAAATTTGTCTGGGCAGCCTCACGGTCTTCACATGGCCACTGGTTGAGTTTGTATGAAGCATGATGAGTGGATGGGTGAAGCTGCCTGATAATTAATCACTGTGGGGAATTAGCAAAGCATGTTACCTTATGTAAAATAGACAATAACTCTTTGATGTAATTCATTGAAGAGTGTGTCATTGTGTTGTGTTTTTCCCCATTTAACAAATTGAGAAAATTCGCCAAAGGAAATGTAGCTTTATTTAACAGTTGTTCTTAGGCTATTGTTATTTTACATGGGGCACCCGAGACATTATATTCGTGATGGGACAGTTGTTTCGTACACATTATGGACATGTAAATATTGTAAATTACCATTTGGTATTTGAGCCTATGAAAGTTGTTCTGAGTGGGTCAACTCTTGCCATGACATCACAAGGGATTTGATAACATCCACGATACAGGGGAGAACACATTCTGAAATAAAACTATCAACTTATTAATCAATGGCTCAATGGTGGCTGTCAAACCCCAGGCTCTCATAATTTCTATTGTCTCTTTCCTTCCAGAATCCGAGACAAACAGTGACCAGCGTTCCCAGAAGACTATGGACCAGTACCTGGACAGCCTCTTTGACCCCGTGCTGTCATTTGGCGCAGCGGTAAGTGGTGCGAAGTTCTAAATATATAACGAAAGCATACATAGACGAGGGGATTTACACTGACTCCGCAAATAGATAATAGGCAGGTGCCTATTTGGATTCATCCTGAGAAAAATAAATAAGGAGACATAGATTAGAGAACATATGCAAGTTATAGATATCCTATTGACTCTGAAGAAAAGTATGGGGTTTTTTTTTTAAACAGGTAAGGCCTACTGAAATATTATATAGCTAAATTTCAGAAGCGACCTGGCCACAAATGATAGCTCAACGAAGTGGCTTATCATGTGGAAATGTATAGCAGCCAAATACTCTAAACATATGTTCCTAAATGTGGAGGGGGAAAAACAGAGGAAAAATGTATATCTACGTGGTTTTACCGAAAGAACCATAGAATATTAATTCCTGCAGTCACAAAAGTTGTAAGTCAAAATGTAACTTACTGGACTTTTGTGCTGTACTGCCACCTGGACACCTCTTGCCCTGTATGTGACTGTGTCATTCACTGGATAGTCTCACTTGTAGATCAAGAAATAAATCCATAATGGAGGTTAGCTGTTTAAAAATATAGCCATTCAATATTTTGATTTTAGAACAATGTATTTCTAGGAGTTTAAACAATAGAAGCTTGTACCTGTGGAAAGATTCACTGAGTTGTGACAATAAGGTGTAGGCTATTAAGCCTATGTTATAGACAAAAGCTCCTCTTGAATAATGTGTGGTCTTAAAATTAAGCTTCAGCAATGCATGGCTCGGGGTATCGCAATTGTCACTTGTTGCCGAGGTTCGAGATTTAAGCCCCAGCGGCTGCCCTGGTTAAATACTGCAAGTGTATAAACCATAAATACATGTTGCCTGCTTTACAGTAGACGTTAAAGATCCCACGATGTTATTCGAAAAGAGTAAGCCGTGTGTGAGGTGTTATGGTCAAAATTTGATTAATTACTCTCAAACAAGACACATGGCAGCATCGACCCCTACGAGCAGACTCTTATCCACTTGCAGGCCGATGCTGCATTCTGCCTTGTGCCACACAGGGACAGCTGCCACCAGGGATCCCCTGCCACGGGGCATCTCGACATGTACTGCATGGGAGGCACACAAGTAATATGACATGATGATGGCAAATGGCGATCGCAGGGACTGTACTGATCGTGCCCTGTGCCACTCGCAGGACATGGAACGCGCGGCGGCGCTCAGCCGGCAGCTCAAGGGAGGCGGCAGGGTCGGTCCAGGTTCCAGCAGCCAGCCCAACCCACAGGCAGCGGGAGCACCACCCCAGCAGACACCCGGTATGTGCAGACACAAACAAAGCCAAAGATCCCCCGTATAGCCTTAACAGACTGTTGCGGCAAGTGGTGTTAGCGAGCACCTATGAAAGCCGACATGGCACACGATGGGGTGGTTGGCCAGCACCACGCCCAGCCGCCTTTGTCTTCCTAGTGGCGATGTTTACACACCGCACCAGGTACTCATTTGTCGACCTAGGGGAGGCCCAGGACCGATTCAGATAATCGTCACTGGTGTTGGCCGTGAGCGGGAATTGAACTCAGGTCGTTGAATTTGTCGCGCAGCCACACACACACACAAACATGTGTGCTCACACGTACACGTGCAGGTATGTGCAAATACATTCCTGCTTGTCTGTCGTTGTTCGTGCCTCTGTGTTATTCTCTCTTCGAGAGTGATTGAATACTGTGCGGCACATTACAAGTGGAGAATATTATTATCATGGGGGCCCTCACCCTTGGGTTTCCTAGAAACTATTTCGGGTTTTGTGACACGGTCCCAACGTGGCCAAGTTATGAGGGGAGGCGCCTTTTCTATCTTCTTGAGCAGTCTCCTAAAATTAATGGATGTTGTGCTGACGATGTCTCCTGCAGTTGGCTCTGTAGTGCAGGTGATGCCAGGGGAGATGGTCTCCCTACCCGGCATACAGGGTAAGTCCCATACATTAGAACCATTCATTCACCAACCACCACTTCATCAGCCATTGAAGCTGCCCACATTTCCTTCGACGAATCAACCAATCGGTTTGTCATTCATAATACATACATCAATAGCTGCAATTACAGATGTATTGACACTAAGGGTCTGTCCTTGTTTACTGTTGATATTGGGTCAAAGATTTTAGACCTTGGTGGAATTATAATTATATTGGACATTATATTGGACGTTACACTGAATTACATTAGTCAGATATGTAACACGTTCCTTCGGAGTGGGCAGGTAGGAACTTGGTTGGACGGCGCATTCGTGCGATCCGTGTCACGCGGCGCAAGCTGCGTGGGGCGGCGCGTCACGTGGTGCTGAGCCCGTCCGAAGCGCTGTATGAAATACAAATCGAGGGCGTGGCTATGCACGACAGACAGACAGACAAATAATCCCTGGTGGGCAGTGTGGAACTGTTGTTCTTACCTGTATCAACTGTGAGTACTTAAATTGTAATATAGAAACTTGAGATGAAACTTCACGAAGTGCAGAGATGTAGGTGACGCATCAACCTGTAAGGACCTTTGGGCCAAATTCTGCGCTGGCGCTCAGATTCTTTTCACAATGCATCGCTTATTGCTTCGTTGTCGCCCTCAGCCATGGTGATGTCTCCTGACGTAATGGCCCAACAGCAAGCCCTACTGCAACAGCAAGCCTACCTGCTGGTCAGTGCACGCGACACACCTGCCGTGCGCTTCACCGAGCGAGCGGCGTTGGGCACACTCCTCTCATTGTGTGTGCCATTGTCTCGGGGAAGTGTGGTTAAGCAGGTGCCATACACAACCCAAAGGCACGATTGGAGGTGTATTCATTTTCAGGATGTTTTACCACTTAAATACCTTGTGGTAAAGTCAACAATGGCTATGCAAAGGATAGACTAACCCCCCACCCCAGGAATGTGGAATTTTCGCCACGGGCTGCAAGCTGTAATTGGAAGATGAGCACCACTGCAAAGGAAATCGGGCCCAGGATCTTCTTGCTATGAGGCACAATTTTTACCACTGCTCCACCCTGTTGCCCAACATTATTTGGAAAATGGTTATATGTTGGCATATATAATTGTAACATTGCATGACTATGTATATCAGGCATACTTCAAACAATAACATAACTCGGATGAAATTCTCCTTGTGCCTCTGCATACTCTTGACTTCACCTCTGGTGCTCTGGAAAGGGGGAATCCCCGTGTGCCGCTCAGCCACCTCAATCTCCTTTCCACGATTATGTACGAACGGTGTCACTACCAGGCTTGCTGAGGTTGCGTTTCACCCTATTAGACCTAAACACCAAAGCGGGGCCCACTGGGTCATATGAGCGCACAACAAAAACAAAAAACAATTGCATTAGAATTGTGTGACATACGCCATGTCCCCAACGCCCGCAGGCCCAGCAGATGGCTCTCCAAATGATGTACCAACACAAGCCGGGCTCCGAGCCCAATGCTGCGACCTCCAGCCCCGCGGCAGCAGGCGATGGCAACAACGCAGCAGCCGGAGTTGCCGAGGTCAGTGTGGGGCGCCAGCTGTTTGTGTCTCCCAGTTGAGAGACACTCAGGTTCAGGTGACCAGTGCAGGTGGTTACCAATTGGAATTCAATGGTGCTGCATGAAACTCACTGTGGTCTATCTGAGAGACGATGATCTATTGTTAATGGGTGGGAATTTTTCCACTTACATTGTTTGGGAAAATAACAGACGTACAATTTTTTTCAATTAACCGATTATAAATACATATTATTTATGGTAATATGTTCAGCACATGGAGTACACTTGCTATATGTACTGTAACTGCATTGCATAGTATACATGTATGTAATATAAACAGAGGATGTGAATTTCAAATAGGTGTGTGAAAACTAAAAGAAAGGACAGAAATTAACTTATATGGTGTGGTATTTTTTTCAGCAATCAAGCTACCCGCATCAGGATGGTATGTAATAATATCAGAGTAAATCAGAGTTTGTTACAAATTGTGCCATAGCCTCAAATAATTTGTGTCTGTATCTACAATGTGAGTGAGATCTGATTAAACACTTAGGGTACTCTCCATGACATGACATGTCTATTTCTCAGCATGGACTGATGTAGAATTTGGATGTTCCCAGAGTAAAACTATCCTCACAGCAGCTGGTGTAAATTTGAAGGTTTATTTCATTTAGGTAGATAACCTCCAATAGGATTCAAAACTACGTATTACGGTAGCTCTGATCCCCTCTGAAAGAGTGAGAGACACAGTAAAACGCACAGCTAAAGCAGCACGTTTAAATTGATGATTACAATGACTCTATATGGTGAATACTTTAGTAAATCATTCATAAGTAATGTGTCAAGTATTTAGATTCCTGGCCACAGCAAACATCAGTGGCAAGTGATATTTGAACCTTTGCTTGGATCTCCTCTTTATCCCACACTGCCCAGCGTGGTGAAGTATGATCATACAACTGATACGGCATGGAGAGACCATTTTACTGGTAGGAACCACCTGGTTCCACCAGCCAACAGGGGATTATTGTGTCTGTCCGTCGTGCATCCAAAAATGGGAGGGGTGGGGCTGGGTGGGGTGGGGAGGGTGGGGAGGGGCTGGGTGGGGAGGGTGGGGCTGGGTGGGGGGTGGGAGGGGTGGGGCTGGGTGGGGAGGGGCTGGTCACCCCGTGGTGCCCTTATAAAACTCAACGTTTAACCTACTCACGCCGGCTTGTGCCCGCCCGCACAGTCAGCCATATTTGCGGAATACACCACGCCGCCGTTGAACCTGGCCATTGACCGAGCAACCCAACGTTCCTACCAGCTCCCTCCGCTGGAATGTGTTCTAGTGATAGCTTGACAAAGAGCCGTACATTACGCAATGTAATGGTCACCAGTATCAGGACTCATGTGCGTTTGTTGCGGCAGACGGAGAGTGGGAGGGGCGGATGCGGCCCCTGCAGCTGAGCCACGACTACCGGCCCGAGCCAACACAAAACATCCGCAACATCATCAAGGAGTTCCACACTCAGCCAGCCACCACGCTCGCGCCGCCCGCTGAGCCACAGTCCGGCCTCGCGCGGTATGTTCCCCTAACCCGAACCCTTCAATGCTAGCTACTCGTTAAAAATGGAACGTTGGGCCAACGGTTTCAAATGCATGCCAATGTTGGCCCGACATTGCACGTTTACTGGGTAGGTACCTGCTTAGCTAAATAGCTGCTTGGCAGCTGCCTGGAGTGTTGGAACGACTACTTTCTGAGTAATTTTGCACATGACAGGAAACTAGGGTGTCCGGCTGTTAATTTCTGCTTGAGGATTTTCTGCACGTTTTTTGATCATATCTTGATTGCTGAGCATATGCCCAAAGGCCAGCAATGCACAACAACACTCTTGAAAGTGTAACATATGGGATAATAGGTTATTTTAATTGAGCAAGGTTTGAACATCTTCGGAACATAGAAGATGGAAGGCAATTCCAAAGTCGAACAGTGTGAGGAAAGATGCAGAATACTAAGTGTTTTATACTGTGCTGTGGTAGTTGAAAACCGTTTGGATATGACACAGTGTGTTAGACCCGAGTGGCGGAATAAATGTGAAGTTCATTAACAATAGTTTGAGCTGCAAACTCTACAATTACAATTTGCATTTGCAGAGCATGTAAATCTGACTGCATCTGAAAGAATCTGTAAATGAACAGTGGGAATATGTATTGTATACAGGCAGTCAGGCATATTCTTGAGCTTACAATGGAGGGTTTGAGCGCAGACTTTTTCCACAGATACGTTAGCTAAATTTTCTTGGTTCTTTCGGTAAAGTCACGTAGAATGGAAATAATAAAATAATAAAACTAAAACATAATAAAATAATACAATAAATAATAAAATACCTCCTCTTGATATGCAAAGTCTTTTGTCAAGGCGCTCTTCCCCCTCCATCCCAGCTTAAATAGACGCTCCAAGCCTGGGGTGTGTCATTCAGACTGTCTTCTCGACAGACCTGTTCCTCGCCTGAGGACGGCTGCTTGCGTTGTGGCCGAAACGTCGTGAGAATTACCTTATAATGTTTTATTTTTATTATTTTATTATTTCCATTCTACGTGACTTTACCGAAAGAACCAAGAAGATGAATCCCTGCAGTCACGAAAGCTTTAAATCGAAAGTTAGCTACATTGTTTTTTTCGCCTTTCTAAATGTCCACTCGTTCAATTCAAAGTCACTTGTGTGCGCATGAATTTTTTTCTGGAGCAGCAGAGGGACGGGAAAGGCATTTGTGAAGAAGCCCGATCCACATATGGAGGCCATGGCGATCCTACAGATGAAGCCTCGAGCACCAGACATTCACGTGAGCAACATCCACTCACCGTTTAGACGTTGATTACAGGCACACAGCCTCAGTTGTGTGTGTGGTATTCTCCATGACAATACATCCATTGTAATAGCATCAGTAGGAATACTGTTGGTATTATAAAGTAGATAGATTCGCAAGCAAATTGTTATTCCAGCTTTACTCTAACAGTTAATTGCCAGAGAAATTATAATAGTAGTACTACTGTAGATAGACTTACTTAATGCTTAGTGCTTCCCTTGTAACTGACAAATCAGGTAACCTGATTTCTACATTGCTTATAGTCTTGTGCCGTCACTCAGAGCTCTGATCAAAGTGGTTGTTATTGTAGGGCTCATCACCATAGTAAACTACAATTGGTGAGCGGCCTGCGTGATCGTCGTCAGTTTCTCTATGGTCAAACATCCCTCCTCCCCCTTATAAACATTAAGCCTAGACCACAGCCTGCAATCCCCATCCGCTCTGATAAATATCATGGTCTTTTCACAATCATAGGTTAAATAAATATGCAGATATGTAATTTAATTATTCAAAGGCAACATTAACCGTGGTCAATTAAAAGGTTGCATTGCTGTGCATGTAAACCTCCCTTCATGAATTAAAGCTGTAAACTGTTTTATGCAGACATACTCTTTGGTTCTTTCGGTAAAGTCATGTAGGTAAAAAATAAAATAAATCACGACGTTTCAGGCGCAACACAAGCGTCCGTCGAAACGTCGTGATTTGTTTCATTTTATTTTATACCTACGTGACTTTACCAAAAGAACCAAAGAGTATGGATTCCTGCAGTCATGAAAGCTTCAAATTCAAGATTGTTTTATGCAGCTAAATAGCCGAGTGGTATACAACCCTGTCACTGAAGTTTCCACTAATGACAGTTTTCTGAAAATTCTTGCTGGGGATCATCAAAGAACATTGCCTTGAAATGACTGTCAAGTGCCATGCGACTTCAATCGCAAGGGTAAGCCGTGTGCAAATGGCAGAGCCCATTTTCAAAATTATAAAATTACCTCCCAACTAAATTGCACGAAAACACATTCCTGCGGAGGGAGCTGGTAGGAACGTTGGGTTGCTCGGTCAATGGCCAGGGTCAACGGCGGCGTGGTGTATTCCGCAAATATGGCCGACTGTGAGGGCGGGCACAAGCCGGCGTGAGTAGGTTAAACGTTGAGTTTTATAAGGGCACCACGGGGTGACCAGCCACTCCCCACCCAGCCCCACCCCTCCCACCCCCCACCCAGCCCCACCCTCCCCTCCCCACCCAGCCCCTCCCCACCCTCTCCACCTAGCCCCACCCCTCCCATTTTTGGATGCAGGACGGACGGACACAATAATCCCCTGTGGACTGGTGGAACCAGGTGGTTCCTACCAGTATTAATAATGTATGGGCAGCATCGTGTGCTATATTGTGCCAGTTTAACTGATAAATATATGCATAATAGGAAAACATTACCAGTGCTTTGGGCCAAGGCCTTTATTGTTAGAGTGGAAAAAACAAAGGTAGCAAGTGAGAATTTGATCATCGCTTTCAGCTGGAGTTTGCATCTTCCCCCATTTAATTTTGAAGGTAAATGGGCAAGTTTCAAGACTGTGGTTCATGCGGTTGCTATGACTGCACTGGGTACCTGGTCCAGATCTCCACAAAAACCTTGTCTGATAAAGGAGGTGTTCCAGCTATCTGAAAGACAATAGAAGCCCCATTCTCACCATCTGTGATATCCTATGCCCAAGAATGAGGAGGCTTATGCCAGTTTCCACTCAGGAGATTCGAAAGCAGATTTGGCAGTGGAAGAATGAGTAGCAGTCACACGTTGCTAAGGAAATGGAATCTGCCTCAGCCACCGCATCCCCAAGCAGCTTCTGTTTGGCTGGATAAAAGGGGCAGTATGGTCTAGAGAAGAGATGGACTGTTGTGGTGCAGGAGAACCTTGGGGTGAGTGGATGACGACTGTTGCCAGCAATGTCTGTGGAGGAGGTTCATGAAGGATGCTACTGGGCAGTTGGAGGCAGCCGCCCTCCAGCAACAGAGGAGGGTGGAGGGGCAATGCTCTTAACAACGAGTAGAGTACAGCAAGTTGGCATAGTGCGGAACACAGGTGGTGCATTGCCCAGTCATCTCAGTCAGTTAAGCCATAACACCTGTGCATCCAGCCTGACACAAGCACTATGGAGGCATTACTGCCACTTAGTAGTGCATGGCTGTTGTTGTGCGTGTTTGTGTTCATGGTTGTGTGTGATTTTGTGGTTTGTGATTGTGTAGTTGAGTGGTTGCGTGTGGTTGGGTGTGTTTTGTGGTTGTGTGTAGTTGAGTGGTCGTGTGTGGTTGTGTGTATGTAGGGATGTGGTCATGCTCTGCAGCGGAAGAGGTCACAGATCGCAGAAGCGAGAGCGGCCTTGGGCTCACGAGAAGACCCCCCGGCCTTTAAGCCTCCTCCCCCGCCCTTCAGCGACTCTCGACGCTCCATGAAAAGTGAGGCAGGCCCTCTGAATTCTCCGTGTGTCTTGGTTTTTGTTTCTATTATTATTATGCACACCCAGCTTATTAATTTTTACTTCCATCATTTTGTAAACCCACACTCATATCTACAATCATTGTTGGGGAATTACATTCTTGTTATCCGCTGCCCTTCAAAGATGCACAAATGTGTAGTCAGAGGACAGAAATTATTTGTGGCTGGCGATATTGGGATACGATGGTGTAAGAAGCCCCAGGTCCTGCACACGACATATAAGGCATACAACCCGGCATGCCCTATTGAGCACGCATGTGCTTTTCTGCACTATTCGCCTACACGCATGGCCGTGAATTCCTGTGCACCAGTTTAGGTTCTGCCGAGAACAAATCTGCAATGGCAGTAAGATGCATGGGAGAACGTTTTTTTTCAGAAGGCTTGTTACTGCATCCCCCAAAGTACACAGAGTCTGTATGAAAAATAAGAATAGGTTTGACCCTTTCTGGCAATAAAACAGGTTTTAAGATGTTAAAACACCTAATAGAAACCTTTTTCGAGGAATCAAGTCTGCATTAACCACAACTACCTGTGTTGAACATACAAACAAACATGTTCGAATAATATATGCATTGTCTTTGAAACTGATTTACCGACACTAGAGACAGCCTTTTTATGGCCTTGTCTCACCAGTGTCAGACTAGAGAATGCCAAAAGGCAAAACATAGAAAGATAAGGCACTATCAGAACATTTATAGCTTTGGGTGGCTTATCTTGCAAAAGGTTTCTATTTGAGGTTTGAACATCTTAACAGCTGTTTTAGTGGAAGAAAAGATAACACCTATTCTTATTTTTCATACATTGATACTCGTAAAAAAGGTCCCATGAAACACAGAGTCTGTTGCTTTAAACAAAAAGCAAGGTCCGTGCGAATCAGTATCGCCTACTGAGAACATCATCCTAATCCTGAATTATCTTTCCTGTGATATCCATGATTAAGTTGATGTTCTCATTCGGCGATACTGATTCGCATGGGCCATGTTTTGTTTGTTTGATTAAACAACAACAGTCTCTCTATACCCTCCTGAATAAGAGTCCTAAGTCTCAGTCAGGCTTTCCTGGGTAAACAAGCATAATGAGATGAATTATAACAATCAATAAGTGAGTGACTCTTTAAAACCTTATCAAGTCCTGAGATGTGGTTCATTGCTGAAATCCTCATTCAGTGGCCCTTACTTGGAGCCATTTTAAAACCTGAAACCATCGCTAGCAGATGAGATACTCGAAATTGAATAGTCATTGTGCCTCTGTAGTTATTATAGCAATAAAGAAAGTATTATCAACAATATTAATATTACTGTGTATGTCATTTTACTTTTAGACTTGAAAAATAAAACCTTGTTAATATTTCTTGTTTGTATAAATACATGTAACATGAAAAGCGCAACATTGGTTAATTTTGAAAAAAAGTGTTTAAAGTTACAGGTTTCTTTTACGGGTTGCTTTTTTACTTTCGTGAATTTATCTGATAATATGTTTTCGATAACTTCACGGTGTTTCGCTCCATTGCCTTTGCATGCTCAGCAAAGCGCGGGGTCTCTGTGAGGTTTGGAACTGAGACCATTATCAACGGAGGTAACCTGCTATCAGATGGCACCCAGACTCCAGCTTTGGAAAGGAATCAATGCTGCCTCTTCCAGTCCTTATAAACTCATCACAACATGATGCAGACATGAGTGCTAATTAAGGAGATGATGCACTTTGGATTTGGAATGGAGTACACCATCCTGGGAGGGCATGTGCTAAGCACTCACCATTGTCCTTTGTAGATGACTGTGTCTTCCAAAGCTGGACTCTCAATCTGGCCCATTCATCGTTCATTCGTAATAGAGGTTTTTGGGTAAGATGGCGTAAATATATAAATGTGTCGTTAAACCCACCACCACCCGACACAGCCAACTAGTAAGGTTTGTCACGTAAACAGAACGTGGCCAATTCGTCACTAGCACAGCACACCGGTGTGTTGGAGAGCCAAGCCACAACATTTACAATCCGAGTATGACGTTTCGCCAGTAGTTACAACCAGCTTCATCAGGCGACATGCAGATTTGTGGAGAAGTCCTCCTGTTTCGTTCCTTATATAGAGGCGTAGATGTGGTGACCACGCTTCTGCGCTCTTGCACAATGTGGGGGGGATTACTGAGGCAGCGTACATTATGCATGTGCATTATACGAGCCCTTTGATTTAATTACTGGCGAAACGTCGTACTTAGATGTAAATGTTGTGGCTTGGCTCTCCAACACACCGGTTAGTGCTGTACTAGTGACGAATTGGCCACGTGCTGTTTACGTGACAATCCTTACTAGTTGGCTGTGTCGGGTGGTGACGGGTTTTAACGACACATTTATATATTTACGCGATCTAACCCAAAAATACCTCTATTATGGATGATATTGGTCGCGAATGCCTACGTGTTAAACTCATCGTCCATTGTTTGCACTTTCTGGTGGAGGGTTCTTAATGTGTGTAGAGGCATATGTGCTCTCCCCTAGTGGTGTTGTCTTGACATCATTTCAGCCTTTTCCTCTCAAAATGCACAATGCACAGTGTATAGAGGCCGATCGTATGTGTTGCACATTCTGTAATGTATGTTGAAACATGTTGTGTTTTAATTTAAAATTGAGACTGGGTCAAACTTAATGGCATCTGTGATTGTGCAGATGTGTGGTTATACGAGCAGCCTCGCAAATTGGTAACTTCCTTTTCCCTCAGCCACTCAAAACCAATTATTGCCGAGACCAACTTTCTCCCAATTTTGATAATGGGAAGTGTTTTCATTTTTTTTAAAGAACAGTAACAATAATGCCATAAAATAAATACAAATTATATTTGTTTAGTTTTGCCTCAGAATCACAATTCCTAACCTAATTTCACTACCATCACAAAACGACACAAATACTCGGTGTTGGCATTGTTATTAACGTGAGCAGCCTTCTTTACCATGGTGTGGTAAAGAAGCTTGAAAACCTTTAATACTTGAGTAGCTATACGGGAATGGGGCACCCATACCAGTGAGATGCTCACTAAGAGGACAGCCAAATGCAGTTCCCTTCAACAACATTGACCACGTTGGCTCAAACAACCCCCATCCTAAACACATCTAAAACATGCCCCCCACGCCCCAGGCCCAAGAAGTTCTGGATCCACAAGCCATAGCATTGGCTGGGGGAAGGTAAAGGAGATGGGGGTGCTAAGAGTCACTGGGTACAACCTAGTCAGCTTCACAATTTTACAACTGCTACATACAACATGCCTACTCTGTCAGCTACTTGCCATTTTCCATCTGTAGATCATGGTGACATGTTTGCCTAGAGTTTGAAAACTTTCGCATCGCTGCAGTTGTGTGCTTGGCCTTAAAAAAAAAAAATCTGCTTTGAAGCCAATAGTGGATTAGTGTAGTGCTTCATTATGGATGTAACTAACACAGTGATGTTCCATGGTGTTTACTTACTCTTGACATGTTGATATGTTGTCATTATCTGCATGTTAATTATTATTTTACAGAATTATGCCAGCTCAGCACATGCGATATCAATCCAGAAAGTGGAGAACAAAGGGACCATCGTCATTATTAATATTTTTTAGCTTGGCACATGGAGGGGGTGGATTAAAATATCCCCTTGCGCAAACAAGCATCAGCAGTGCCCACCTCTTTTGGTGACTCTAAACCAAAGACATACCTGTCAACCCATACGGTTTACCCCGTATTCTTGTGTAGGGAAATAGAGTTTTCAGGCCCATAAGGCCGTTCCAATACGGACAACAAAAATGTGTCTGTTTGTTTGTGTTTCTCCCTTGTGATGGGACTTTGTAGGATGAACGTTGAGATTAATAAGGGCACGGGGTGACCAATAAGGTCTGAATTTGTCTGTAATAAGGTAGGCACTAATAAGGGTTTTACAGGTATGCAAAGATAGCGGCTGTGGAACATATTGTACAGTTAATAACAGGTTCATGAATCTACCTCTGAAAATATTGCCGGAAAATGGTTACCATATGTAAAACCTTGCTCTATCGGGTTTTCTTATTTCTTTAACTATTAATTGTTTGGGTGCAGTGGTGGCACAGTCGGTAGTTCAGAGCTCTTTGAATCTGGCGACAAGAGTTTTATTTCCAGCACAAGGCCAACATCAGTGGCTATTGATAATTGAACCAGTCCTGGGCACCCTCCCATTTCACAAACCCAAACTGAATAGCATGGTCAAAACATGGCAGCATTGGGAGGCCTTCGTCCAGCAGTAGATTGATAAAGGGATCTAAATTATTATTTACATTTGTTTCATTACGCAACGTTTTTGATGCCTATTTTTCTTTGCTATTCAGGTGCAATAATGTAACTCTTCAAATGGTTTAGATCCCATCCCTACCTGGTAAAACTGTGCTATGTGATCTAAAGTTAATTGTAATAGCCCTTTCACGTGATTTCTGAAAGTTTATCATGGTAAATAAGTCATGGCAGTTTTTTCTTAACTATTCGGGTGAATAGTTTTTCATGCGCTGAGCTTACCGCACCAAACAGTAACTAATGTGATTTGTTTTAGGGTCGTATCGTGTGATATTTGGCATTATGTCCAACGTTTCACTTCACATGTGGGGAAGCTCCTTCAGGAACGACAACACGAGCAACACGTAGTACAACCATGAAACAAATCAGAGAGCTGTACAGCACAACCGTGGACACCTACGCGATGAAGTCATTAATGCCTTGAATGGGGATTGCGTCTCTACCTGTGCTAGAAGAAGATTCAGGATTGGGACCCAATGAGCCTGAGGAGGAGCGAGTGGAGACTCAGCTGCACCAGCTGCCCACCGACCACACGTACATCTACAGCAAAGTGCCCTGGAAAATCCTCCTTCGCAAGGAGGCATGTGTCCCACCATCCACTCTATATTTGTCCTTTTAAGGCAGTGTTGTTGACACGTTTGTTGATTTTTGTTGTTGTTGCCGTTTCTGCTCAGGGGTCTCTCTTTCTCCCAGGAATGTTACCATGCAGTAGTGTGGCATGATGTCATATTGTGTTTGTCATTGCTCCTGACAAAATATTTTAGAAATAACAAAAATCAAAGTTCACCACCATAATTAAAGGTCTATACATGTGCGGGTTTTTAAAAGGCGTTTTCCATGTGCGTGCTCATTAAGCACGTAATAATGCAACGATTAACGACTACAGTTTTTTTCTTTTGGCCGCAATAATTATATCCCAATATATTCGTGATTTGTATTTATTTATTATTCTCTACGCTGTAGGTAATGGCTTTGCATTACCCCTTTCGACACTTTAATTAATGTCACCTCCACTGTGGTTCCACAGGTGTTCTACCCCAAGGAGAGCCTCAACAACCCCATGGTGGTGAATCTCCTCTTCAAACAGGTGTGACCACCACCCGCCGCCCCCACCACAACGGTTCTCTTTCAAAGATAATTCAGAGATGGTTTAATTTTTATTTAAGTAATAGGAAGCCCCTCTGAATACCCCTGTGAGGTTTGTGAAGTTGATGCTCATACAAAATTACAAAGGCTGAGCCTATAGTGAATCGTGCTGTGTACGTGGCCAGGTTGTCCACGACACGTTCTCCGGGACGTGCTTGCGCATCACTCCGGGCGAGCGCGAGAAGATGAAGAGCATGCTGGGTAAGTCTCCCACACATTCGTCAGTAAATTGGAGAGCTAGGATTGTGCGGTGCACTGAATCGGCTAGGGGTAAATACATTGTGTGGCATGTTTTGATGTAGGGCATTCTGACAACAATAATGGGTCACTAATCGTGGTGTATTTTTTAAATTTATTAACAGAAATATTACATGGCTTCAAATTTCTGGCAGTGCTAACACAGCAGTCTGAATTTGCAGATGTCAGGAGAATTGGCTTTTGGTTTGTATTGGACTAATATTTTTATTATAATGATTAACATTGTCAATTTTTATGACTATTTTGATCTTGATGTTTGCTTTGTTGCACATTTGTGTGAGCATTGCCTATTGCAGTGAGCACGCTCCCAGTTACATCACCTTGCCATTTAAATCCCATTAATCTGAGGCCATACACACCATTGCCCTCCAGAGTTTGGTTAGTAACGCAGTTTGCTGATTTGGAATGTGTCCGTTTGGTAGCGGACTGCCGTGTGGGTCCGGATGCCAGTTCCGCTGATGAGCTGCTAAAGAAGAGGGTCATCATGGCTGCGAGGGACAACTGGGCCACGTACTTCGCTCGTCTCTTCCCTGCGACGGTGCGCGTGTGACACTTTCTTTGCCACTGTGTGCCACTGTAGGGAGTGGTAGTGTAGTGGTTAGCGCATTGTACTATGAACCCCAGTGTTCCCATTTCGATGCCCAAATACTACCAACATCAGTGATGAATATCTGAACGAGCTCTGGTCATCTATATTGACTTGGCCTTAAATGAGTACCTGGTGCAGTGAGTAAACAGCAGCACCAGAGTGGGGACACACAGGCATACGGACATGTGTGATGCTGGCCACTTAGCCCGCCCGCTTGCGGTGCCAACCTTGATAGGCGCACGCGAACACCTCTCTATCATATTCTTGGTTCTTTCGGTAAAGTCACGTAGAAGGGAAATAATAAAATAATAAAAATAAAACATAATAAAATAAAATTCTCACGTCGTTTCGGCCACAACGCAAGCAGCCGTCCTCAGGTGAAGAAACAGAGCTGTCGGAAAGACAGCGTCGTAATGGACACTGCTAAGCTTGTCAGCGTATTTTAAGCTGGGTGGGAGGAGGAGATCGCCTTTTGTTATGTTTTATTTTTATTATTTTATTATTTCCCTTCTACGTGACTTTACCGAAAGAACCAAGAATATGAATCCCTGCAGTCACGAAAAGTTTAAATCGAAACCTCGTTATCCGTTCAGTCTCTAAGGCTCAACTGCGAGCCTGGACAATCTTCGTCTGTACGTGTTGGGGTGCAGGGCAGTGCGGGCACTGAGGTGCAGATGCTGGGCGTCTCCCACAAGGGGGTGAAGTTGCTGGCGCCGCATCGAGCGCGACCCTCCGATCCGCCGCAGCTGCGTGTGCTGCACAGCTACAGGTGATCAGTGATTGGCGTCAATGAATAGTGAACACTTCACAACTACGCAGGCTTGAGCGATTGCGCTGCGCAACCCTCCCGTTGTGCTTTCACGTTGTGCCGTGTGCTATTCGGCATGATGCCAGCCAACCAGTTCCTGAAGAAGCACATGGGGCGAAACGTCGGACATGATGTAGAACAACAAGCGGCTCAACCTTAAAACATATCAGAGAGCTAATGGCCAGTAAAACTAACAAAACTCAACGCTATGACATTGCCTTAAAATTATGTTTTTTTGTGTATATAATAGGGGACATTTCACGTATTGGCCCCTCAGCAAAATTATTTCTTTAGAAATGCTTTTTGTGTTTAGTCGTCCTTCCCCCGCACCTCTGATTAGCACGGTTGGCTACGTACGGTGCAAAATAATATCCATACATTACATTTTCCTTGACAAGTTAAACAGCATCCGACGTGATAATGTTAATTTTATCATATTTAAGGAAGTGATTTTTTAATTGTCAGCAATAGCAGTGAGCGAGCACCTGTTGTAAGAGCCGTGCGTGGAGCTTTAATGAGTACCGGTATCTTGTGCAGCTATGCGGATGTGCTGTTTGTGACGCTGCTGGACGCAAAGACGCTGGAGTTCATGCTGTCCCGCGACAAGCTGCTTCTCTTCTCTCCCAAGGCGGTCCACGTCAAGGCCATGGTCGACCACTTCATCACCGAGCTCAAGAAGGTGCAGCACTCCTCACTCCCCGAGTGGCTTTTACATGATGGAACAGTGCGGTGCTAAAGCTGATAGAAAGTTGGGCACCACCTACTACCATGTACCAGCATTTTTACAAACGTCTTACACGTGTTCTTATTCTTGGTTCTTTCGGTAAAGTAACGTAGAAGGGAAATAATAAAATAATAAAAAATTAAAATGCTCACGACGTTTCGACTGCAACACAAGCAATCATCATCAGGTGTGAAATCCACAGCAAGAAAATTTGAAAAAAGTGGCGGTTTTTCCTAACGTCAGCACCACGGAAAGCGATTAGGCAGTTGGCCAGATGGACGAGTCCATCTATGTTCGGAAAAGAGGAGGGGGGAGAAGAAAATGGAATGCGGTCTGAAAGTCACCGAAAGCGTGAACACAATCAATTAAGA
Source organism: Entosphenus tridentatus (assembly GCA_014621495.2). Lineage (NCBI taxonomy): Eukaryota > Metazoa > Chordata > Hyperoartia > Petromyzontiformes > Petromyzontidae > Entosphenus > Entosphenus tridentatus. Next base: position 7,332,320 of record CM025639.2, on the reverse strand, counting down.
CCCGAAATGGTTTATCAAAAAAGTCTTATACGTGATCAAATTACCCGGAGTATGCAATTATTGTGGAAGTGTAATGGGATCAGCCCATTACACTTCCACAATAATTGCACCTCCGATTTACACGGTTGGCTACGTATGGTACGAAAGAAGTTCAACATACATACGGATCTCAGAAGCTTAGCAGGCTTTGTGTCTGGATAGTGTATGGAAGGGTAGCCACTATGTACAAAATAGGTTAT
>CM025639.2:7315322-7331681 GCA_014621495.2 Entosphenus tridentatus | reverse complement strand
TATTGTTGTACTCTACTTGTGCTCCCCATCTTCACTAATATCTACTAACCAGTGTATTGAAGTCTAATCGGAATAACCCCCATGTCATGCACGGCGTGGGGAGACCCTCATCCAGCAGTAGATTCACAAAAGCGCTGTCCATTTACAAACACAATGATGATCACACATTGTCTGGTTCCCAATGATCGTGTCAATCTTAATATCAGCCTGGCATTGCTAGGAATGCATGTTGATTCAGTGTCGGGTACATTCAGACACGCTTCAGTGATTTTTGATGTTGGAGTGGCCCGGTTGTATGGTGCCTTGAGATGCGGTGTATCGAGGATGCTTTATAAATACCAGTTGGACTGCAGATCCCTTAAATGTGTTTTGTTGTTGTAACGCATGTTGTTCGGCACCATGTCCAGCGTGCAGGGGAGCTTCTGCAAACACTGAGAAGCTCCCAGGAGCAAATCCTCAGAAATGCAGTAAAACCCGAAAACACAATCAGAAATCATAAGAGCCGTAAAGCACAACTGCGAAAACCGATGTCGCTGTACTGCACAGGACTCGAACTACGTGGTCGCGGTGAGGAGCTACTCCACGGAGGACCGGAGCCTCCTCAGTTTCCACAAGGGAGACCTCATCAAGCTGCTGCCCCTGGATGGGCTGGAGCCAGGTGAGGGTCGGCGCGTTCTGTCGGTCTCACTGGGTCTACGTCTGGCCTTCTTGTAGTCGAGCATGCTCAGCTTGCTTGTCAGCACAATGTTTTTGTGTCGTCTCTGTTTTTTTTTTTGCTTGTGTTGCTGACGAATTGCAAAATCTGTTTGTCTTGTGTCTGCAGTATTGTGTTCGAACGGTTCATAGTTTTGATTTGCCTCTGTTATTTATCTGTAACTCTCGTGATTTTCTGCTGGGTTGTCTGCCTTTTTTTGCTAACAAGTCTACTTATTCTTCAGTGTCAGACCATTCACATTGTGTTTGAATTTATGCGTGCGCTTGTCTTCACGTGCTATGCATATTCAGTATAGCTGTTCTTGTGAGAGATGATGTGTGTGTTAATCTTCATGGACATATAGCAGTTTGCAGGTTACATTTAAGTAACATCACATGCGTGTTTAATTTTATTTGTTAAATAAATGTTGTTAAAAAAAACTAATGTTCCCGTTTAGCCAATTGCACGGCGATTTTACAAGGGAGATCCGTGGTGCGTGAGGACGGCAACAACAAAGCAAAAAACACATAATTAATGCAGAGAACGATTAGTCTCCTTAAGGAGTGTTGCACAGCTAACAAGCGAAATATTTAATGTTCGTAAAAAAAACACACTCAAGTAAAATACAGTAGAAAATATCAGGCACAAGTGCAAATAAACTCAATATTTTAGTGCAATGGTGACGTAGACACGTGCAAATTAAAAAACTACAGTGCAAATATGTGGTAGGAAGAGCCGTCAAGAAGAAGTTAGGTACAGCTGCAAGTATGCTGTGTTTTTTGTTTTAATGGGGAAGTAAAGAGGGGTGGAGTTAAGGGAGTGAACCAAGCTGTAGCTGAGCGGCAAAGGTGTCCCAGAAACGTGAAGCAGCAACGGGTTAGTCCTCACTATGGGAACCTCATTTGCCAGTAAAAATATGATAATTGGTTTTTTACCCTTCTATCTGGCAACAAAACTGACACCTTTTTACAAGGAGTCATGTTTGCATAGACCGCAATACTTGCAGTCATAATGTCTTTTGTTTGTATGACTGCAGGTATTGCGGTCTATGCAAACATGACTCCTTGTAAAAAGGTGTCAGTTTTGTTGCCAGATAGAAGGGTAAAAAAAAATTATCGGGTTAGTCCTCTTTACCAAAGTTTTAGGAAATGGAGTTTTTAGTCGGAATAAGGAGGCACTTCTGAGGCTACGGGAGGGGTTTAGAGGAACTAAGCGGTCTTTTGGGTCGTCAGCAGATTTATTTTAAGATAACCTTTAGGATGTGCATTATTGTAAATGCCCATTCAGTGTTACACTCCAAGAATGTGTGTACATTGTTGCATGATCATGTCTAAGATTGATTTTAATAGCCAATATTAGTAACAGAGGTGCTCGGGCACGGATATGCAAGTGAATATCTATTCTTCTTGCACCATGCATGTCACTCTGCGATTGCACGAGCTTACTCCACCTTGCACATAGTGCACGTATGCTTCAGAATACAGGATGCACATAATTCTAGATTTGAAGCCTTCGTGACTGCAATGATTCATATTCTTGTGTTTTTTCGGTAAAGTCACGTAGGTAAAAATTTCAAACTAAAATTAATAAAAGTAAAATAAAAATCACGACGTTTCAGAGGCAATACAAGCTTCCGTCTTCAGGTGGAACCGTCACAGAATTTATCTTACTTGATACAGCTATCGTGCTGTGACGGTTCCACCTGAAGACGGAAGCTTGTGTTGCCTCCGAAACGTCGTGATTTTTATTTTACTTTTATTAATTTTAGTTTTAATTTTTTACCTACGTGACTTTACCTAAAAAACCCAAGAATAGGATGCACATACTGCTGCACAGCAGCAGATCTATCTGTGCACGTGCATCAAGCAAGTCACACAGGGTAACGATGTGCATTGTGACTCAGCCAGGTGCCCAGAGCCGTACTGCAGTTTCCAATTCGTTCTTAATCTTTGCCGTCTCCCTGTTCCTCCTCCTCCTTGCGCTCAATCCATGTTTTTGTTCTTTTTTCTCTTCTCGCCCCCCTTAACTGGAACAAACTTCCCCTCCACATTAAACAGTCACCTACGTTCACTAGTTTCCGCTCCGCACCCAAGACTCACTTATTTTCCTAGCTCACCTCACGACCCCTTAATCCCCCCCTTATAACCGCCACCGTTACTTTTAACTCCTCATTCTCATATGGCTTTTACTCATTCCCCATTCATTCAATCAATTCATCATCGTTTACTATCATCAATTTCGCTTTCACCGAATTGACGCAAAGCAAATTTGCCCATTTCTTCCTCTCATCTATTTAATTCACCTCATCTCCACCATTACATTCATATGGAAAATTGTTATTTTTTTGCAAAGCGCCTTGGGTAAGGCGTTATATTAATTCCTTGAAGATGAGATGAGATTATCTCACACTGCAGAACGATTTTGCTCCATGGCCATCCTCGAATCTATGGAGGTCTGCGATTAAACAGGAGGAATGATAGAGATCGTCTGTCACGTGCTGACAACAGGCTCCTAACATGCTGCTCATATATTGGAGTACAAAACAGGCTATGATATAGCACTCGTAACTCCGAGTAAATGGGAGAGGAATGACATCGGGTATTCATACATTTACGAGAAATCTTACGAGCCGTCAGAAACACTGTTAAGTTGGTGCTCTCTAAATGTTTTGTGGACCTTCGTATGTCCGTTTTCTCTGTTTATTAATGTGTGTGTGTGTGTCAATATTTATCTTCTGTTCAGCTGAATCCTGTGAGAGGAGACGCTGCTTAAGGGAACTGGAGATGAATGATGTTTTTTTGATCCTCAATCACCTCTTGATACCCCAGCCCCATCCCCACCACTCCCTTTCCTCCGTCCACTTTTCTGGCGAGTGACACCGTGTGTGTGTCAGTCGTCACATAGGCGATTATAAGCTGCCTTGCACAAGCAATTGAACAGTTGGTCATTGCGTTTTTACTCTTGTTAGCAAGCACAGGCTCGTACATCAATGAAGATCCCGATGGGTCTTTTACAACTGTGGAACATCTATATATATAGACTACAGATAGCATATGCAACGTCTGTCCATGTGGTTCAGATGATTTTTTTTTCTAATCAATGGCATGCAACTATAACATTCTCTACCGCAAGACAACAAAGTAAGCAGCGATAGCTTTTGAGAAATGTCAATTAAAAGTTATCCATATGACAAGTAAGTGCTTCACAAAAACATGTGGACAGTTTAATGTTGAAAAACAAGTGGTTTTGTTCTGCTTAATCTTACAAATCTGGCAACGTAGACACATGACCTCCAAGGTCATTTCTTATAGTGTCTGCCCCTTGGTCAACGACCTCTGGGTGCCACTGCAATGCCTGTCTTGTTAACCTGTCACCTTTTGGAGAAAGGGAATAACCTGGGGGTTCAATAAAACATATTTTTTGAGATCTGGTTCAGGAGCATAGCGTAGATATTTTCCACCACTGAGCTACACGGCCACCAATCCCTACCATTCCTTCCTGATCCCCGTACTTTGACCCCACCTACTGAGCCTCCCACCATGCCGCTGCCTTGCCTTGCAGGCGTCTGGTACGGCTGCCTTGTCAGGAAAAGGGTGGTTTTGCTGGAGGGATGTAAGCGAAACGCCCCTGACTTCGGTGGGTTAGAGGCGGGGAGGAGGCGGGGGGCATGGGAGTGCTGGTGGTGTTGTGTGCAGGGTTTGGCTGATGCGAAAGATCCCTCCCCCTTCCCTCCCTCTTCCCTCCCCTTCACCCAATGACGTTCCCTCCTACAGTTTTCCATCCTGTTATCATTATTGTTGCTGTCCTTGTGTTTTTTTTTCTTCCCTGGCCATTCCTGGAGCATGATTTTCTGCATGAATTTGAAGTGCAATCTTTGTTTTGTTGGTCTTTGTGAACAATTGTGAAACTCCGTGATGTTTCTCCCCACACAGACTCCCACTGACCCACACCCTAACACACATGTGCAGTCATATGCTGTGTTTGTAGGTGTGTATGGGCCAGTCTGAGGTGGTGGTGTGGAATTTACAGTGGCAGAGTAGCAACCCAGGTTCAATTCTTGCCCTAATGATTACAAAACAGAGGCACTTGGTCTCTGAGCCTGGCCCTGGCTTTGGCCACTGACCACTGGGGAGACGAATGTAGCTGGGCATGTGTGGTATTCCCTCCATTGCTGTTACGTGAGCTTTCCTGGTTTTAATAGGTGGCAACAAACATTGCCCAGAGCCTATGAGGTGAAAAGAGGAATCTTTCTTAGGGAAGAGGGGAGAATAGTCAGGAGGTTGTGGGCATCTGTGGTTCCACATGAATTGCAATTCTATGGAAAATTTCACGTCGTTTGTAGACGGACCATTTCACATAATGCAATGATCTTTTTGAACATTTGTGTATTTCTACAGAAAACTTATTTGGCTGTCCCATAGGAACTATTTTTTTTTACAATTTTACTATATGGTTCGCATCAGAGGATAATACAGCAATATACCTCATTGTACTGTACTGCTATGTCCCCACATTTATGTTCTCTGCCTTCATCAACCTGCACTGACCAGCATGGAGAAATAAGGCCAAATTATCTCTATGACCCAAATCTAAATATGGATTGAAAACTAATTTCCTGCGAACTGCTTTTTGTGTTTAGTTTGTGGTCCTTTCCCTGCACCTCCAATTAGCACAGTTGGCTACGTACACTATGAAAGAAGTTCAACATACTGTACATAGTGTGGGCAGGCCTCATCCACCAAGGAATTGACAATGGGGCTCTATATACTGTATATATATAATTGCACCAGCTTTGGAGGCACACACTAGTCATCCTAAAATCTTGAGGTGGGGTTTGAGGATCATGAAATGGTGTCACCTGCTTGACATTCAACCACCCATCCGAGATCTATTCTGGCTACAATCAGCTTAATTTACAAGATCTGACAAGATTCTGGATGATTTGGTCACGTACAAATACACCACAGTAATTATATCAATAACTGTGGTCGTAAATTTGACGCAGATAAGAGGATGTATGGGCTTTTAGGCTTCACTCACCAGGTTTTATTTGTTGTCATCCTGGGGTACATGAATCAGTAATTTAACATCTCTAGCTCGGGATTTATTTTTATCATGCACGGTTATCGATTTGTTTTAATGTGTACGGTTGTAAAATAAAAAAAAGGTTCCAATAGTTCGATTAGCAGACAATGATACACAATCTGGGAGGTTTCACTGCACTTCCTCAGCGCATTTGTCGCATGTTGCAGAGGTTCGTGGTTCGAGCCCAGTGGCCGCCCTGGTTAACACTGCGGCTGTATGAAAGAAGAACACGCGTTGCTTGATTCACTTAACAGTAAACATTAAAGAGACTTTATATCGTTATTCACGAAAGAATGGTAAAGCCACGTAGCAACATTGCCCCCACCTATTGTAAATCCACTGCATACTATAATTGTCTGGGAAACATAGCGCCTTCATTGTAACCTTGCACTATAATAATTGCGCCAATATCAAATTGACTAATGATTTGATTTATGGCCACCGATTACACTTGCCTCGGCCTTCCTCACCATCTGACTTGCACCGTGAGCATGAGGCTTTTGTCTCTACCTTAGGGAAGGTTTTATTGAGTAAATGCACCAGCCCTTATGAAGGCATTGTGAACTATTTTTTTCGTTGTCTTGTGAGATTTATCCAAATCTTCAAGCCCCGTGCACCCTACTCTCCCACTCGCAATGCAAGCAATGACTCATTGCCCGTGTTGCTGGTCTAGTTATTCGATGTTAATCTGGAAAAAGAAGATGTTACGTGATGCCTATACTATTTGGCAGAGCCTGCCAGTTGCCAGGATATCAACTTTCCAATTTTGATTCCAAAGGCTCTTTCGAAAACTCGTAGAGAATAGGTAGAATGAGTAGCCTGAAAACAAACTGTAAGGTCACAGTAAGTCGAATAAGCTAATCAGGGTGTGCTTTATTCGGCCAGTTACAAACCAATCAGACAAACCTTGGAGTGGTTGCCACCTGCCATTGTTAACAAACCAGCCATTCATTCTCTCCCATTATTAATACACCATCCACTGAATCCATGTCTATGTGTAAATAAACCAGCTACCGCTTTGATAACAAAGAAAACTACCGGAGATATTTTCCTTCTCATTATTAGCTGTGGCATTCCCGATTGTGATGACTCATTTGTCTGCACAATGTGTTGGAGGCTAAACCCACAGCAGCCCCAGCTAGCCCCAGCCCCTCGTCATAGGTCGGATGGTTCCTGCTGACGCTGCGTGTGCGTTCGTTTCGCCGGTGGCGGGGCATCCAGGCTGGCGCTTTGGCATGAGGAACGGACGCTCGGGACTCTTCCCTGCTGAGTACGTGACACCGGCCGCTCCACCGGAATACGAGCATCTGTCTGACCGGCCTACAGGCGTGCTTAGTGCTGCCGGGAGCAACGTGGCCGATCTCGACCGTGGAACTGAGGTCTGGACACTCACAAGTTCACACACACACCATCTCGGCAGAGAACTATGGTGCTAAGTGGGTGGTAAGGTAAAGGTCCAGCCCTGCAATAATTTGCTCAAGCCACTGTTGGTGGAAGGGCTTCCACTAGATAGATATCTATAGAGCTCCTCTATATGGTATGTTGGCCTACTCTTCCAGGCTGGCCAGACGTGTTGGAAGTGGTAGCAGTACCCACACTTTATCCCCACCTAGGCCCCATCATATTGTCATGTAGGTGGGTGTGTTAAATACAAAACGGCTCCATCTCTGCATGGTCCACTAACCCCTCTGCACATTTATGGATTACTGGCGTGCGCCTAAATGCTGCGCACTAATTAGTGATCGGTATTAATGAATACTGCGTATATTTTCACAGTTGAGCTGTGTGGCTCTCAGATGTGTTTTGGTTTGTCCGAGTTTTATCATGCCACTATATATTTGTTGGGTGGGACAAATTGACGTGACGAGCACGGAGAGTTCTCTGTTCGACAAACTGATGTTGGCAAATACTTAACGCTCAGAGAATGAATTCATAAACAAATGGTATTTTTTTTATGTGCACAGACATCGTCAGTGGCCAGCGAGTACACGGACAGCCTGGATGACTGCATGAGCATTGCCTCGGAAGACGGAGGCTACACGATGCTCGATTTCGCCAAGAAGTTCTTCCGAGAGGCACAGGCAAACCAGTAAGTGCATCGCCCAGTCTCGATGGCTACTAGCCTTGTAGGGCTGGGTTGGCTTCCGTGGGTGTGGGTTAAGCCCACCTCCAAAAGACAGTCTCATGGTACCGTGGCTGCATGTGCACACAAGGCGCAGCTAGTGCCAAAGCCACATTTTCACATTGCATTCACTGCATTTGCAATTTTATGCACACGTGCATGAGCAGAAGTAAGTGCAGTTCCTGCAACAATGGACCTTTGAGTTGAGACCACTACTACCATGGTCACTGTTCCTGTGAATGTCACTCGTTGCTTCCTCCAGCCATGTTGAGGACCTGGTCTACCAGACTCTTTTGTCTCATCCACACTGTTTTAGCAGATCAAGTTCTTCTAAACTTTTTTCCAAGTTTTTTTCTCCCAACCGTGCTTTGTTCAACAAACATCCTTCATTAGTCCTGTATTTTATTGGACACCTGCGTTTTGGACATTTGGGGCCTGTGCTTAGCAACTGTGCTAAAAAAAACCAAGAGAGTTGTCATTAACGTTGCGAATCTGTTTTTCTGATTTGTAAGAAAGTACTGAATTATCTTTTCGTGTTTTTTTACTTTAGTCTGCGTTACTTGACATTTGCAGATGAACAAACAGTTATTTAATCATATTCTCAAACACAACAGTGTTGTTTGTGTCATCTGGTTTAGACTTAACATCTTCCTTGGACAACATTGCTATTCATTTTCTTGGTTATGATTATATTGTGTTATGAATTATATAATTTTCATTAAACTAGGACCCATATATTAACATCATGGACATTTTTTCAAGCAAGCCTGACTCTGCGGAGGCAATGTATGTCGAAACTGATCCAGAGTTTGCCTGTATTGAACCAATGCTGCTGAAATTACGTATTCCCAGAAGGCCATGTGGTTGACAGGAAGTGTAAAAAATAATGTTCTTGTCATATTGAGAGACAGATATATGGAGGAGATATATTGTCCGATTATTCTTTGTCTTGTTTTATCCTTGAATGTGCATGTCAGAGCTTGATCAGCCATGCTAATTGGTTCGATGTGGCATTGATTGACAATGCAGTTCTATTGATTTCCACTTATTTTTGTCATACACAAACTCTTAAAAAATACATGCCACATTCTGATTCGCTCACAGAAATGGAGCGCGCGGAAAACTGCGGAAAGAAAAGGCTCCCACGGATCCCTCCGAGATGGTCAAGTACACCAAGGTAAGGTGACCATCATCGATTCACAAGGTCCCCTCCAATCAAACAACTCCAAATCGAGATGCCTTAAGCAGGTTTTACTAATTTGATCCAAGTCACTATTTAAAAGTAGAAGCAGTTTGAAATGCACGTATTTATTAACATATATTGTGGTCGTAAAAAGTGGGATTGGTTAAAACTCACATTACCTTACAAACCCCAGCAGAAAGTGTCCACAGTATATTAACAGCAGCTGGGTTTAGCCACCAAATTAATGTTAAAAAGTGGCGATCATTGGTTTGCCCTCCCTACAAACTGCATCGCCTCCACAATGAGACACGCTGGAGGCTTCTTAAACAAGGTCATGCCTTCTCTATCCGACAACCGTCCCCATCAACTGGAAACAAATTTGTGAAAATCAGGCCAGGATCTCGTGCGAATGACCGGACCACATCCATGAATTGGCTCCAAGGCACCAATGCTGGACACTTACATGGGAAGATTCCCCATAATGAGAATCCATTGCCAATCCTAACAACTTGGCATCTTCATTTTCACCCATCCCAGCATGGGGCTCAATCATATTTAAGCTTCTCTTGAGGTCAGACTGCACGGTGATGGGTACATTGGCTTTATTAACGTGTCAGAATTACTGTGTTGTGCATAAGGAGTATAAACATTATATAATGCTGGTGAGAATAGAAATAGGTTTTTACCCTTTCAACTGGTACAAAAACTGACACCTTTATACAAGACATCATGTTTGCATTAACCACAACACAAGCAGTCAAATGCAAACAAAAAGAAACAACTCTGATGATGATAATGATATGCACTGTCCTTGAAGTTGATTGGTCCACACCCGAGACAGCTTTTCTTAGAGCCTAGTCTCCATTGGTGTTGGACCAGATGACGCCAAAAGGCGTACAACTCAAAGACAGCGCACTGTCAGAGTATTGAGAGCTGGGGGTAAGCATTTACACTGAGACCTCCTTTGCCAGTGGCAAAATATAGAAATAGGTTTTTTTTGTACCAGTTGAAAGGGTAAAAACCTATTTCTATATTTTACCACTGGTAAAGGAGGTCTCATAGTGTAAAAGCTGGTGAGGTTTTGGCATTGCGTTGGGTTGAAGCCGAGTTGCAGCTGCAGGAAAGAAGCTGGCTTTGAACACAGTCATATTCATGTGCATGCTAGTATAGGGTCATAGTGATCTGTGTCTTCTATCTGTGTCCAGTCTCCCATCCAGGAGTCCCTGATTTACTCACAAGACCCCAAGTTCAACAAGCTTGCTGTGGAGGCCTTCCTTGGTAGGTGAACTTCCTACCACATACTTGTAGTTAAGTTTAGACTTAAAACTTTCGTGACTGCAGGAATTGATATTGTTGATTATTTCGGTAAAGTCACGTAAAACAAATGATAATAAAATTAAAAATAATAAGATAAAATTAAAATTAAAAAAGCAAAAAACCCACGACGTTTCGATCGCAACACAAGCAGTCTTCATCAGGCAGAGAGAAAAGAGGGGGCAAGCCTTCAAATGTAGCTGCTTATAAGGGTTCCAAAGGGAGTGGGCGCGTGAAAGGGCCGCGCAATGATTGCTGAGTTTAAAACCGTCGTCTCGGATGAAATTGGAAAGATGTCAAAAACCACTTTGGGTCATGACTTCATTTTGTGTTTTCTTGTCAACCTCTACCGTCAGCAGTGTGGATGGGTGTAGCGAGGTGAAATTCCCCCTCCCATCTCTACCCCCCCTCCCATCTCTACCCCCCCCCATCTCTGCCCCACCCCCTCTCTCTCCCCCTGTCTCTGCCCCATTCCTCCCCCCCCCCTTGTTGGACGAGCTGCCCCGCCCACGCTGTTTGCGCTGCACAAGCTCACCTCCACCCAATTCCCCCTTTGTGTTGCTCCTGCATTAGCGCGCTGCTGCCGCAGCTCGTGTTGCTTGGGCAGCTCTTCCCCCCCGCCCACTCACTTTGGAACCCTTATAAGCAGCTACATCTGGAGGCTTGCACCCTCTTTTCTCTCCGCCTGATGAAGACCGCGTCTGTTGCGATCGAAACGTCGTGTATTTTTTGCTTTTATTATTTTCAATTTATTATTGTTATTATATTTATTTATTTATATTGTATCTTATTATTTTTATTTTTGATTTTTTTATACTTACGTGACTTCAACGAAAGAAGCAAGAATTTGTAGTTTAGTCACAGACGTTTATTTAAAATTTAGATAAATTGTTCACTTTGTAGTGGAGATCTGGATAATTATGCATATGCACCTAATGACATTCAGAGCACACACACACGTTGTTGGAACTTTTTTTTCTCCGTGAATATTGTGGAATGTTTTTTGTCTAAATTTACAATTATAAAATGATGAATAAGACTTACAAGATGAGGAAACCCCCATGTTCCATATGGCCAACTCATGTTTATGATGCCAAACTGTGGTCATGATAAATGTGTGTCTGTGTCTCATTCTCCACTCATTTCCACCCCAGCTGTGATGAAGTTCATGGGTGACTACCCACTGAAGGGCCAGGGGGAGGTGGACAGTGTCTTCTCCCTACTCAAGGTGAGATGCATTACGCAGATGAGCTTGGCGTTTTCACAGCATCCAGTGAGCAAAGTGCTACACGGTGATAGCAGCTCTCTTGGCAAGAACCAAATTTACAGTGATTTATACAAATTTATTTAATGAATTAAACAAGATGGTTTTAAGGTGTTGGACATGCCATGAGTTTCTGGTCTTCATTATCCTTTACAAGTGCTGTGCTCATTCCTCTTGGTTGTGGAAGTATTGTTTTGTTTAACTTAACCCTTTTCATTTGAGGCCATCAGGAGCAGGTTAGTTTTCTAATAAAGTGAGATCTATGGTCACCATATCTTCCACCATTTTGGTAAATTTCTTCCATCCCAATCTACCTTAGTTGTATTTTAACACTTGTCTGCAGTTTTACATACAGTCAGCCAATGCCTTTCAAGCATTTGCTCTTTCAAACCTTATCAATCCTGTAACTGTGGTATAAATTCCACATTCCTATGTCAGGGACCAGTTTGTCTCAGGCAAAAAACATTTGAAATCTTCTGAGTGGTGAATCTTAATAAGTGGTTTGTACTTTACCCATTTCGTGATAATGAACTGAATTAAATGTGATGTGGATTTGAACGTATGCTCTTGTGATTGCAAGCACAATGCTCATAATTGTCCTGAAACTATGTCACACAAATGTACATGAATTGTATGGTTGGTCACTAGAAAAGTTGCTTGAACTTCATACCTGACCAAGCTAGCCAGTGTTTTTGAGGATAGCTGGTATAAAAAACACACAAATTTACAGTTTTAGCAGTATGCTTTTTCATATGCCGAAGCCATGGTGATCTCACAAAATCTACAGGCCGTAGCTGTCTTGTTTGAGTCTCAAATGAGGGCCTGGTCTGGTGATATCAAGCCCTGTGCTGTGCCGTGTGTTTCCAGTTCAGTGAGAATCAGCCGGAGATGCGCGATGAGATTTACTGCCACATCGTGAAGCAGATCACCAGCAACAAGAGTCCCAAGCCGTACGTGACACCATAACATCATCTTTCATAGGCGAATAAAATCCAAATATTTCTACCACAATGCAACGTTTTGTATAAAGGCATCTGTGTGTAACTGCTTGAACCATGTTTGGTGATTTCTCTCTTACCTTGCACCATTTTATTGTCAGAATAAGCAGAAAGTTCAACTTACGGTGTTTCATGCAAACAGTCCTGGTGTAAAAGTTACATTATCCTGGCTTGTCTGATGTAAGCATATTTTACAATGTATCTGATAGCAGGATTGGCTAATAAATTAATGTATCTGTTTACACTGAAAATTGTTCCGTTTAAATATATCCATGTTTAGGAGATTAAAATGCATTGCCCTGCAAGCTTCACCAAAGGGCATGAACACAATGTAAAGTGTCTGCAACGACATCCCGAAATGGCTTACGGAATGTTACCTGTAGTATTTACCGGGACGGCTGCCAGTCTCGAACTGTGTTACCTCTGAAACAAGCCCCAAATGTTCAACCCGCTTGGCCACGTCGCCACCCACCGGAGCACCTTCCATGCTGACATTCGTATCGGTTTTAACATTGCTCTGCTCTTCCCCTCTGGTCGGTGTGCAGGGACAGCTGCCATCGGGGCTGGAGGCTGCTGTACATTGTGACGGCGTACAGCAAGTGCTCCGACAACCTGAAGCCGTACTTGCTGCGTTACCTCCGCGAGGTGGCCAACGACAGCAAGGCCAGCTTCCAGGGTGAATGCAGCGAGAGGAGCTCACCGGCTCGGTCACTTAACTTTAACAATCATTATCGACGTTAATGTGTACATGGTTGTCTTCGCCAGTCAGTCCAGTCTAATGATAATATTATCTTGCTTACAATGAAAGGGGCATTCTTCTGTAACTTTCTTCCTTATATTTGTGGTGACAGGCCAGTTGACCTGTGTACTATCAATTGGTGTTTGTACTTTAAATTATTATAACATTTTTTGTCATCATTGACGAATTTGGTTTTATATGGATACAATAAATGTATTCCTGCTAAAAACATCATTGCAAGCATCACAATGAAATCATCATCAAACATTTATACATTATTGTCAGCAACATCACATTGTACAATCTACAATTGGAGGAAGCTTTCCATGTGTTGATATCACTGCCTCCAGTTCATGTTATTAGCTGATTAGGTATTCTATATTTAACCAGAAAATAGCCCATTCAAAACATGACCTCTTTATCATGGAAGACTTAGATAACCATAGCTAAGTTACTATTCAAAATGTAGTCAATGGTAGTTTTACAATAGTGGGTATGTCGATTAATATTGGGTCGCAGAAAAATAATCAGGTGCCTCATGAGTCATGCTAAGTTGGCTTGGCACGTTCCCAGTACAGCTCTGTTTTACAGTGGAAAACGAGGTATGCATGTTGCCTTTAGAGTGGTGGCTTGCCCTCCGACCTGTCCTCACGTGCGCACCGTGTATGCATTGCTGCTGTCTCGGCAGGGATGGCGCGAGTGTGCGAGCAGCACCTTCGGCGCACGCTGCAGATGGGCGGGCGCACTCACCTGCCGTCCAGCATGGAGCTCAAGGCCTTGGTGGTAACGATCAGACACCCTTGCACACACAGGAAGAAGGGTGTGCGGCGTGCGAGTGAGTGAGTGAATGATTGAGTAAGGGAGCAAACCGCTCACTTGCACAGCTGATGCAAGCAATCGCGTACCTATCAATTGTGCAGGGCGTGCAACTGCACTGTCGCGCACGGCTTGGAGGAGCCCAAGACACTGGGCTATGATGAGGGGGAGGGGGGGAATTTGACAGGGGGCCCCATTTCATGTCATTCTTGCACCAGATCTCATGCCAAACATGCTACGCCACTGAACTGAATAGACTGGTTGTGTTAGGTATACCTTTGAAGAATATCAGGCAATGAATGGTCTTTCATGTGACTTCCTTGGCATGCCACGATATGATGTACAACTATTATGTCAAAAGGCAGATTCAGATTAAGAAAAAAAACACGTATTTCTGTGCATTGTTGGTTATGATTAATGAAAGTGCATGCAAACTGGGCTTGCCAGATGGATGAGAGATCAGAGCACTGAGTTGGCACAGCTGGGATCTTGGGCTCAATTCTACGTCGGTGCGTGTGATAATTAAGATTTTCAAGTGTAGTGCGTGGATGGGCTCAGCATGTTCACCAATTACGATATATGTGTAATGATTAAAGTTGGTTTTGCACATTGGTTGGAAAAATTCCCCACGTGCGATGTAAAAATATCGGTATTACTGCCACGCAATGAATGTTACTCTTAGTAGCAGGGTGAGTGGGAAAGCGTGTGGACCAGAGTTCACTTGAAAGGATCTCAGAAGTACTGATGTAATATTGGCTTCGGTGGGCTCTCTGCTCTGCAGAGTATTTGAATAGATTATTTGTCTCTTGACATGACACTAATATCACCATGAAGATCAAGTTGGGGAAAATATATTTGTTAATAATGTGAACGTATACAAAAAATAAGCATGTAGTGTCTCCACTGATCCCAGCTGATATAGATACTCCTTAATGACTTGATCTATATCCATTCTCATTCTCCACAAATAAAAAAATACAAATTTTATTCCCATCATCGACCTACTGTCCAGTTTGCTTGCTCAATCAAATCCTGTCGAATTGTATTAGTCTGGGAAGCCAGTAGCCTAACACATATTTTATTGAAATGTGGAGACAGAATGGAGTTTTGCTAAAATATGATTTGTACCCATAATGCTCTCAACAATGCATGGTTTTGTATATGATATTAACTGTCTTGGTGCCTTGCATGGTGTGGTGGTGGCACCCAGTCGCTGCCTCGCCTCACCCTGTGTGTGTGTGTTTCAGGCCGGGAGAAACTCCAAGCGGCAGCTCATCCTCCTCCCAGGTGCCATTGAGCGCCACGTGAAAATCAAGACCAATTCGGTGAGTGTGTGGCACCATCACCATGGGGAAACAGGAGCAACAAGAACACATAACTACAGCATGATATTACCCCCATTATAAAGATAACATTAGTGATATAATTTATTTATCTATCCAGGAAAGCCTCACTGACCAGCACCTGAAATTCACCTAATCTCAGTAGATCTCAGAAGTGAAACAGTATTGATCTCTATTATGGAAGTATTGATCTCTATTATGGAAGTATTGATCTGTGCTTGGATTGGCACATGGGGTTTTTGTAGGTTACTGCCAGGTTTACGTGGTGGGCAGTAGAGGGCAGTGCAGAAAAATACATTGTTATACTGGCCTGTTATGCTTCAATGTCTATGTTCACCGCCTTCACCATTCCACACCTAGCAGTTAATTGCCTCCCGCAACATGCACGGCGTAGGGGGGTCCTCATCCAGAAGTGGATGAACAAAATAGCTGTGAATTTGCACTGCATTGGGATGTCTGATTATTCAATTTGAAAAAGCGTTTTGTGCGTGGAAATAAACCAAAGTAGCTGGGGGAGATGTGCACACGAAAGGGAATGACACTCATAGGTCCACACGACTATCCCACGTGTTGTACTGCCACCTCCTGGCTATCAGTCTATCGGTGATTGGAGTCTCACAATTCTACATCATCCACATAAAAAATAGTTCCCTATCTCCACATATAAATACAATGTTTGGGGCTTATCGGCCTATTGGCTTTTCAGACCAATATTAACCAGCAGCATTTGTGTAAGCAGGTACCGGTTTCATGAATTGCCGTTGGTTTAAGGAATGCATTATGGCTAGAATGAAGTAATAA
>CM025639.2:7278895-7315312 GCA_014621495.2 Entosphenus tridentatus | reverse complement strand
CTGGCTTATGTACAGACTTCTTAAATAAACTCACAATAATAATAGAAATGTACATGTATATTCCCCTTTTATTCTCTGCTTTATCAATGTTGATAATTGTCACCAAAGTACATTGTTTACAACTCTATTCTATAGGTACAGTGTAATTTTGGCTTTTCATCATCATTATTTTGACATCTTGATGTTTCAAAATGAACAGTTTTTTCTCAGCTACCCCAGGTGGGAGTCATGCTCACAATCCCTGGCTTCGCATGCCAGTGGCTTATCCATTAAGCCACGGGGGCTACATGCTGCATGATGAAAACCTTGCTCACGTGCAGACATTTTCAATAAACTCACAATAATAATAGAAATGTATATGTATTTTCCCCTTTTATTCTCTGCTTTATCAATGTTGATAATTGTCACCAAAGTACACTGATTTAAATCTCTCTTGTGAAGGCACAGTGGAATGATGTTTTACATGATTAGATTCATGAAGTTAGTGCATTGACCACATATTGAATAAATCTTCACCTTGCAAAATGTACATTCGTTGCTCAGTTACCCCAGGTAGGACTCAAACCCACACTCACTGGCTTAGGAGGCCAGTGCCTTATCAATTAGGCCACTGGGGCTACATATAAATGATGAAAACTTGGCTTATGTACAGACTTCTTAAACAACCTGCCAATAATTGTTAAAATGGATATGTAATTCCCCTTTCGTGCCCTCTGCTTTATCAATGTTGATAATTGTCACCAAAGTACACTGTTAACAACTGTCTTCTATAGGTACAATATAATATTGGCTTTTCATCATCATCGTCGGAAATTTGACATCTTGATGTTTCAAAATGAACAGTTTTTTTCTCAGCTACCGCAGGTTGGACTCACGCTCACAATCCCTGGCTTAGGAGGCCAGTGCCTTATCCATTAGGCCACTGGGGCTACATATACATGATGAAAACCTGGCTTATGTACAAACTTCTTAAACAACCTGACAATATTCTTGGTTCTTTCGGTAAAGTCATGTAGAAGGGAGATAATAAAATATATAAATATAAAATACAAATTCATATTATTTTAGTATCTCCTTTCTACGTGACTTTACCGAAAGAACCAAGAATATGAATCCCTGCAGTCACGATAGCATTAAATCAAAACCTGACAATAATTATTAAAAGGTATTTCCCCCTTTCATCCTGTCTGCTTTATCAATGTTGATAATTGTCACCAAAGTACACTGATTTCAAACTCTCTTCTAAAGGCACAGTGGCATGATATTTTACATGATCAGAGTCATAATCTTAGGGTAATGACCACATGTTGTATAAATATTCACCTTACAAAATGCACATTAGCTGCACAGCTACCCCAGGTGGGACTCGAACCCACAATCCCTGGCTTAGGAGGCCAGTGCCTTATCCATTAGGCCACTGGGGCTACATGTAGCATGATGAAAACCTGGCTTATGTACAGACTTCTAAAACAACCTGACAATAATTATTAAAATTGATATGAATTTCCCCTTGTGTCCCCTCTGCTTTATCAATGTTGATTATTGTCACCAACGTCCACTGATTTACAACTCTCTTCTATAGCACAGTGCCATTTTGGGTTTTCATCATCAGATTCGTAAACTTGACATCTTGATGTTACAAAACAAACAGATGTTTCGCAGCTGCCCCATGTGGGACTCAAGCTCAAAATCCCTGCCTTAGAGGGCCAGTACCTTATCCATTAGGACACTGGGGCTACATGTTGCATGAACACATTCCTGCGGAGGGAGCTGGTAGGAACGTTGGGTTGCTCGGTCAATGGCCCCCTCCCCACCCAGCCCCTCCTCACCCAGCCCCTCCCCACCCAGCTTCTCCTTACCCCACCCAGCCCCACCCAACCCCTCCCTCCCCACCAAGCCCCTCCCTCCCCACCCAGCCCCTCCCTTCACGACGGACGGACGGACACAATAATCCCCTGTAGGCTGGTGTAACCAGGAGGTTCCTACCAGCATGAAAACCTTGCTCATGTGCAGACATTTTCAATGAACTCACAATAATGATCAAAATGGATATGTATTTTCCCCTTTCGTCCTTCCTGCTTCATCCATTTTGATGATTGTCACCAAAGTACACTGATTTAAAACTCTCTTCTGAAGCCACAGTGGCATGATGTTTTACATGATTAGATTAATGAACTTCATGCAATGACCACATGTTGAATAAATCTTCACCTTACAAAATGTACATTCGTTGCTCAGCTACCCCAGGTGGGACTTGAACCCAGAATCCCTGGCTTAGGAAGCCAGTGCCTTATCCATTTAGCCACTCCACGTCACACAATGAAAACTTGGCTTATGTACAGATTTCTTATATAAACTCACAATAATTATAAAAATGGATATGTATTTTCCCCTTTGTCCTCTCTGCTTATTGAATGTTGATAATTGTCACCAAAGTACAATGATTTAACACTCTTGATTATAAGCTTTCCTGACTGCAGGAATCCATCCTGTTTGGTTCTTTCGGTAAAGTCACGTAGGTTGAAAATAAAATAAATCACGACGTTTCCGTCGCAACACAAGCATCCATCATCATTTGATTTATTTTCTTTTATTCTATACCTCCGTGACTTTACCTAAAGAACCAACGAATATAATTGAACACTGTTTTAAAACTCTCTTCTCTTGGCACAGCGCCATTTTGGCTTTTCATTATCAGATTCATAAACTTGACATCTTGATTTTACAAAACAAACAGCTTCTTCTCAGCAACCCCAGGTGGGACTCGAACCCACAATCCCTGGCTTAGGAGGTCAGTGCCTTATCAATTAGGCCACTGGGGCTACACATGATTGTAAGGAAAAACACATTCATTCTGATCCAATAAGAGCTATAGTCGTCTCGTTACACTGGAAATCACACTGCATCTCCTCCCTGTTGATGTGTCGTATGACGATTTTTCACGTGCAGACTGTGCAGGATGTGATTGAGGAGATCTGCCAGGAGATGGGGCTGCACAGGCAGGAGGCCCAGGAGGAGTTTGCCATCTTCCTTGTCACCAACAGAGGTGAGTGAGACTGGGTCCGATCTTCTTAAGGCATAAACGGAGCACAGTTAGGGCCTTTGCTAATTTATACTGTTTCAAAGGTTACATCTACAGTTTAGAAGACATTTTTTCCTGATCAAAGTGATATTTGTTTTAGTGATGTCATCAGGAGGTTAGCAGAGTATGGCTGAGCCAGTTGACCAGTTACAGAGGTTCACGGTGCCAGCCCCGCAGACCAAATAACGAGGTCGATTTGAGAAAAATGTATACCACAATATGTTTCCCGATTATCAGCCTTTCCTCCCCTCAGGGTTAGTGATCAATGCTACCTCACACAGAATTGAAATAGTGCTGAATTTACTCATGATCATAGGTGGGTTGAGAAATTATGTGAGATGATCCGTATTAGTTTTTGGATAAGACCACTTAGTGTTTTAATGGTGAAAGTATTGTCATTATCTGTCAACCATCTGACAAGATTGTCACGTTTACAAAGATATATTTTTTTATATTAGTAATAAAGCTCATAACTGGTGGCATATTCGACATATCACTCAAACTGCAATGAGATTCGTCAGGTAGTGGAATCGGAAATTGACGTGGACTTCGAAATGCTAAGATAGCAGCTTCTTTAGATGCCTTCAGATACCTGAAGAAGCTGAGAGATGAGTGTTGTGCCCATGTAATTGTGGTGGGGTTTTCTTCAGTGTAATCGATTATTACAAAGTTACACACAACTTATATCGTAATATCGTGAAAAATTAATATAGTATTGTGAAAAGAATGATCAAAGAGCATTTGCAATCAGTGCTCTCAAACATTCCCGCGGATGTAACGCATGCAATTACCATTGCGGAGCAGGATCGTAGTGTAAAATTGCCTGTAGTTGCTAAAGGCAAGCACTAGGTGTCAGTATTGGCCGCCCACAACCAATGCAAACTAAATCACGTGAAATGTTCTCCAAATAGATTTAGAACATCGGCAACTTTTTACATTTTGTACAATATGACAATGAAGTCATCTGTAACATAAAATGTTGTTTTATAAAGAAATAATTAAATAAAAATATCCATTACCCCAGGTGGGACTCGAACCCACAATCCCTGGCTTAGGAGGCCAGTGCCTTATCCATTAGGCCACTGGGGCTGCACATGCAAGTAGTTCGTTCCGTGGTTCTTATATTCATACCACGTGGACGTTATCAACATCGTGATTTCGTGGCATTTCAACTTGTGCGCATTTTCTCGTTCACAGCGCATTGTTATAAAACACAAATGTGAAATGTCTTTAAGAGCCTCGTATCTTAAAACTGTGACAGCGTCTATAACACACACATTTTTACTGCAGCTCACAACGCGTACCAAATTCTTCCCAAAGCCAAATTCATATTTTGTCAGCGACATTTCCGCCTGCCGAGTTTGGTGCGTCGATTTTTGCGAGAGGCTGCGTGAAGCGAACGATGCGATCTCTGAATGTCTTTGTGACACCTGAAAATAGCCCCGAGCCCCTAGGGGGCATCTCCACTACGAATGTGGCGTCGATACCGTGGAGAATGATGCCACCTATGGGCCATTATCATTCTCAACAGGACACATCAACGTCGCGATGGAGAATATAAATAACTAATTATATAAGTGGACAATATTACATTTGTTTTTACACATCCCATCAGCCACACGGTATATCGGCAATACATTTCGGATTAAATATTTTTAAAACATGGGATTATTGGATTATTTTTTGCCGGTTTTAGTTTTTTAGCGTTTCGGATATATATTTGTACAAATTTAATACCTCTAATTTTTTGCGCCAAACCATCACGAATTCGGAACAAATTAATTTCTAGACCAGAATTTGAGTTTTTTTAAATAAAAAAAATGGGAACATATGTTAATTCGATCATTGGGATGAAATACCGTATTGTACACCCATGTTTGTCAGGGTGCCCTGATGTTTCATAAAGCAATGTTTCTATATTCTAAAACAGGACTGTATTTAGCATTTATTTTGTTTAATACGTGGTACTGGAATGGGAGATGTCATCGGCATCATCTGCTGGGCATGGCTTGCAGAGAGGGCTTCCTATCACGATGTGGAGATGGCCATCATTGTTAAAGAGAGCAAAGTACAGTAATCGTTATACAGCAAATCATTATACGGAATTCACAAAGTGCCGCATATGAAGAGGAGTAACCTGGGCATAGTGGTGAATGAGTCGCCACTACGTTCTTTGAAAAATAGTTATAGATTTGTTTAAGTAATTTAACATAGTTGCACTGCATATTAAATGTATGTCTGCATTTATTTGAAAACAAAATCAGAAACCATCTCTCATTAAATGAGCATGTACAATCAGCAGTTCCACTGCTGGATTATATTTTTTCCGCCTGAGGACGACCGCTTGTGTTGCGATCGAAACGTCGTGATTTATTTTATTTTACACCTACGTGACTTTACCGAAAGAACCAAAGAGTATGTACAATCACTCAAACTGCTCTATCCCAGGTGGAACTTGGACCCACAATCCCTGGATTAGGAGGCCAGTGCCTTTATCCATTATGCCACTAGGCCTTCACATCTGAAAAGGCGTGCAGGGGAGCTCATGTTGACACCACATGTAAAATCTCAATCTCCAATTTTAATTAAATTCATAAGCATAGTCTCATTTGCAACAACGTTTTGGACATATTTTTTTAACACATCTAGAATCACCGAGGGAATATTCGTTATACTGTCATGAAAAAACATAAACCACCCCCTTGGAAAGACGTACCATGGTGAGTCACACGAAATTAAGTTTGAGGATCCCTGCCTTTGTGTTTGTTGTAGTAGCAGCAGAATTCTAATGGCTGCGCTGTGTGCAGGGGAGTCGGTGCGACCTCTCCAGAAAAAGGAATACATCCTGGACGTTTCGTCCGAGGCCGAGAAGGTGGACGAAATGCACCGGTTCTGGTTCCGCCGCATCGTGTGGGTGCGGCCGCTTAAGTTCGACAATGAGCTCTACATCAGCATGCACTTCAACCAGGTGGGCTTCGCTGTCATCCCGACAACCGAGTGTGTGCACAGCGCAGCATGGGAGGCTGGCTGGTGGTAGGAGGTAGGGTTGTCACCTGTGCTCGTTTTTTCAGGATTGATTCCTCTGTTTGAGGTAGCTGTCTTGACAAATTTTTGTTAAAAGTCCCGCTTTTTTGTCAATTGCATAAGAATTACAATCATATTAATACACCACTCAAGACAATGCGCTTACACGTAGTGCTCCCTTCTTCTGGTCTTCTGAGATGCTCTTCCCATGGTTCGTCCTGGTGTTTTTGTACTGCAGAGGTGGAAATCTGAGGTGCGAGGCATGGCCTTTTGCCGTAAACAATGATAATGATGATGACCGATACAAACCATTCCCTCTGAGAGATGCTCTGTCTCCTCCGACCACGAACGTTGACAGATCCTGCCCGAGTACATGAATGGTCTGTTCCTGGTGCTGACCGCGGGCCGCATCGACGATCAGCTCACGCAGCAGGTGGCCAAGCTGGCGGCCCTGCAGCACCGCATCAAAGGCAGCGACTATCAGCCCACGCAGTGAGTAGCCAGTGCCGGGCGCACTGGGAGTGGCTGGGCTGGCCCAGGGTTGGGTTCATTGGAATGGGCCAGGTTAGGTTGGTTTCAGCGCACATAATGTGAGCTGCATAATGTTGATATACAAAGACTGCCTGTTTGCCTTTGACCGAATAATTGTGCTACATCAGTGGCACAGCTCAGCTCAGGCTTCTGCAGTGGAAAAATAACTTGGCGCCTCCAGAGATGCGTCAGGATGTCTCGGTACCTCGTCCGGTGCGGCTCAGTTCGACAGTGTAAAAGAGATACAAGAGATTTCCATGTTTGCATCACAGGGTGGCATGCCACGGTAGCGTTAACTCGGTGTCTGTTCTGCGGGCTGCAGGCGTGAGGTCGGGGAATACATCCCGGCTCAGGTGCTGCGAATGCAGCGGCCTCAGTCATGGCTTGGTGTGGTGCTGCAGCACTCGGCACAGGTGCAGGCGTTGTCTGCACATCAAGCTCGAGCGCAGTTCATGGGTGAGCAGTGCGCGTGAATGTGGACATGAGCATACACGCTCGCATATGCACACTCACACTCTCGCAGGTGCTGCTGCTGCACAAACTCGTGCGCACACGAGCACACGCATAACCTTGCACACTGACTCGCACATACATAAGTGCCTCTGCACCCCAACTCACACATACACTTGTGCATGAGCGCACGTACACACACTGCACATGCTCCTGCATATGAACTTACACACGGATGCAAGGGTGCACACGCATAACCCTGCACACTGACTCGCACATTCGCGCACACACACACACAGGCACTTCTACACACCAAATGGTGCTCACGCAGACAAAAACTTTTGGATGCCGACTCACACAAACAAACTCACACATAGACATAGCGAGCGCCTATTAAGGCTGGCATGGTGCAAAGGAGATGGTATGGCCAGCACCACGCTTAAATGTCTGTGTTTCTTCAGTGCTGATGTTTACACACCACAATAGGTATTACGGTTACATTCGAGTCTGGAACCACTTTTGTAGAATATATGTATGTATGTAGAAAATGCTGTACTTATTTTGGCAAAGTAAATGGCGCAAACCCTTTATTGGTGCTTCGCCACGCGTGAGTGACGCATGTGTCCGTTTTCCATGCACCGCATGCAGGACTGGCAAGTGCCCTCCCTCTCTTCGGGTCGGCATTCTTCTTCGTCCAGAGCAGCAGCAACACGGCCATCACCACCCCGTGCATCTTGGCCGTTAACCAGCAGGGGCTGAGCTTCCTCAACAGCATCACTCACGTAAAGGGCGCACCAAAGCCAGGGCTAGACAAAGGGCTTCCTAGTCCTAGTCTTTCAAAAGTTCGTATTTCCGCGTGCGAGTCTGAGTTCAGTAGGATCCAGTAGCATCATGAGAAGCCTTGATATGTTTGATCTCAATTTTAAGCGCCAAGTTAATGGGTCTGGGTCAGGGCTGCCCTTTTTTTTCATAGCCTGTGCAGCCTCGAGCCACCAAAACAGGGGATGTCAGACCGTTTCTAGGAAAGGTGAATGAGAGTGAATTGAAATGACATTCATCTCAGCTTCCATGCTTCTGGACTTTGTCCAAGCATAGGTATGATTGGAAATTTGGCTGGGCCAAGTTGTAAAAGCTGTTTTGACCAGCTCGGCAATGCTACAGGTTCGATGGGAATACACTTTGTTGACTTTTAAGCTATGGGAATGCATTGGACTATTTTTTCGGAACTGGGATTTAGCCCACTTTTACAATTGACAACCCACTCTCACCAGTATGGCAAAGTATGGTCAAATGGCGCCTACGACTCACACAGCGGATGGAGGCTCTTATACAGCAGTGGATTGACAATCGGCTGCTTTCACCAGCCATTGAATATTTTACCATTCATGATAACGCAATAACCTGAGCTGTTCTGAGGCATATATACCCCTTTCCACTGGCATATCCGAGCCAAGCCAGGGCGGCACCTTCACGGCACAGATGGTTTTTCCGTGCCATATTGGAACCAAACGTGTGGGATTCACAAGTCATATGAATCTGGCTCGAGGCTAATCAGCACCAGGGAAGGGCTAATGATGCATTCATTGCATGTAATGTTAATCAGTACACTGTGAGGATATGGTGTCACGTCATCTACACACATCTCGACATGTTCATTGCCCGTGACATGGGCAATGTGGCTCAGCTTGTGCAGTGGATAAACAACCTGGCGCCTCCTGAGTTGCACCGGGCCGACTCAGCAAACGCCCTGGTGCAGCTTTGATTGTGCTGTTGAAAAAAAAGTACGAGACTTCACTCCCCTGCCCATGCGCTGCGGTAACGCCAGGCCTCGTGTTCCCTATCCTGCAGGAGGTGCTGGTGAGCTTCCCCATGCAGGAGGTGCAGTCGACGCGCACGCAGCGTCCCACACAGGGCGAGACCATCCCCTACGTGGAGATCATGCTGGGCAACCTCATGTCGCAACGCATCATGCAGCTGCAGCTGCAGCAGGTACACAGGGCACACGGCAGGGAGCGATCCCGCCACCAGCAGCATCGACAGTGCACACGCATCATTGTGCGTAATCTATGGGTGGTGACGTAGCCTAGCAGTAGCACATTTGCTGCTTGTCGCAGAGGTTCACAGTCCGAATCTGGTGGCCACCCTAATTAATACTGTGTGTGGATTAGCCGTAATAATACCCATCGTCTGCTTCGTGGTGAACGTTAGAGATCCCGTGACGCCATTCGTAAGAGTATGCCATTGTATCCTGTTGGCATGGTTCCAATTGTGCAATATTTAAAGGGGAAATAACTACCTGCAAACTTCTCAATTACAATTTTCCTCCTGCATAGCAGTCATAACAGGACCCTCATCAAAAGAGTCATGATACTCAGTGAGACTTTCCTGGGAAAGTAAAATTAAATGTAATGTAACATTTATACACAGTAGAACTTCACCTATCCGACTCGCTGGGGACTGACTGAGATTGAGGTGGATATGTGTAAAGGTCGGATATGTGAACATCAATTGAAAATTACAGTTATATCATTCACACATATATTGTTGAACACAAAATAAAGCACATTTAATGAAAAATGGATTACCGGATTTTTGAAGTAACCGCATATGGTATTAACACATTACTGTGTATGAAAATGAAAGATATCTATTACAGGTACGGAATGCACAAGTCATGTACTGGGTGGGGGCGGTTAATTGGTCAGGGCGGATATGTGACGGATATGCAACGATGCAATCTACTTCTCCATTGGCAATGTGATCATTCACCTACTCCACGATTCAATTAATTGCCATTATTTGGTTTTATTCGGGGAATAAAAAATATTCTGTCTCGTACAAAAAAGCATACAGTGAACACATGTTGAGTTGTAAAGGCAGTGTAATGTTTTGAGACCCTTGCTGGTGAATGGTATATGCTGTTCTCATCAATGCTGTGCATGTTGATGGTGGTGTTGTTGCTGTAGGTAAGCAGTAGCATAGTGGTTAGTGTGCCATGCTGAGAATCTGGCAAACAGAGTTCATATCCTGCCCACGGCTAACATCTCCGTGGCGATATCTGCTTCAGTCCTGGGCCTCCCCGAGGGCGACTCAGCATAAAAAGAGTATCCGTGGCAGTGTGTAAGCATCAGTACTGGTGTTGGCCATATCACTACCTTGTGCGTCATGCCATTCTCCATAGGTGCTCTCTAACAGCATTAGCCCCAACAGTTTGTTTCAGCTATACGAGGGATCTTTGTCTTTGTTGTCACCGTGTAGGGCATGGAGCTGTGCCGGGTGATCGCCATGCACCAGGAGATCCTCCTTGCTGCTCGGGAGAAGCGACACAGCCTCCCGCCCAGTGACATCACCATCCTCTAAAGCCGCGTTCACACTACTCACTTGCATCCGGAACAACCACGGAGACTGACTGTGGACGAGCATCCACACCTGCTTAGCAATGCCACCAGGCCATGCGAGCTGTCGCCTGTGCTCTCTAATCGGAGGACAGGGACCCTTAATTGGCTGGCGAGGTCTGTGATGTGAGACGACCACGTGGGGCAGGCTGAGGTGGGAGTTTGGGCGGCTGATGAAAGGAAAAGAAAATGGCAACTGCAGAGAACTCTGGGGCTGCTGCTGGTGTTATTGGTGTGGGAGTCATCCAACACGTAACAAACATAATTAGACAACACACCACAAATACGATAACGTACAACAAAATCGCATCAAATAAAACCAACCGACACAATACAATAATTACAAAATATACTGTGCGGTATAATAAAATGAGTAATGAAACACCAAAAATAAAATAATTATCCAAGTACTCATTTGGACTTACAATGCCACCCATGCATCACTACCTGTGCACAGCATTCTTTGGACTGCTGACTTTGTCGATGGGAGGTGTGCTGGCCGGGGCGGTCTGGTGACCCGTCTGGTTTAGTCTGGATACCCTCAGATGATGTAAACTCGGCCTGAGAATTCACAACCCTGGAACATTACTGCAACTATGAGCATTTTAGCCCAAAATAACCATTCACATCATTATGGAAAATATAAAGAACAAAACACATATACGCAGACAATATTTATCCTTCATATTAACTGTCTCTTCTCATTAAAAATAAAAGTATATCTAAGACAACCCTTCAATCCAACAGATTTCTGGGAGTGCAAAATTGCAGCAGCATTGTTCAGTACATACAAATGGTGGACCGGATTCAACATTCAGTGTTTTATTAGGAGAGTCAGGACTGCTTGAATTAATGCTGGTGAATTGCCAGATGTATAGGTTGTGTTGGTGTTTCCCACAAAGAACTGTTAGTGGAACCTCAAAGTCACCTTTCAACTACATTGAAATTGATAAAGTAATGACTGGTTGGCTGAGCTTATGCTATGGCCTTATTTGCGTATAGAGTCTGCATCACTGAGATATTCTGTTAGAACCCTGAGCTTTTCAGGTGCAATCAGACCAGAATGGCATATATATCGTGGGTTTCATAAACATCAGCCTGGTCAATGATAGCTGTGCACTTTAACCATCGTGTACATTTGAAGTTGCACTCAATTTGGTATGACCCAACTTAAATACAGACATAGGCATACAGACAGCAAGCACACAATTTGTCTACTTAAATATCCAGTGGGTGCTGGTAAGGGGGTCTATTGAAGCACGAATGTTGTAGCGAAGGAAAGTACAGTAAATATACTTTGTCTCTTACAGGGCTATTCCGCCATAACATTCAGCACAGAGCTGTGATTGGAGAGTTCTGTGCCTTGCAGTGGCATTGCTAGGCCTCATGCCTTGATGCCGATAATATGTATTTATCACAAGTAGGGTTGGCACTTGACCCCTGGTCTATGATATGTGTTTATTTTGCAAAAACTTGTGTCATTCTAGTACCCTGTCATTGACCAAGAGTGATGTAAATTGGATGCGTGCACAAATGATATAAGGTAATGCAACAGGATTTTAGATTATACTCTTTGGGTCTTTCGTTCAAGTCACGTAAATAGAAAATAATAAATCATGACGTTTCGATCGCAACACAAGCAATTGTCTTCTTGCAGTCACAAAAGCTTTAAATCAGGATTTAAGATTTCCATAATAAATCTACATCAACTTGTATGGGCAAAATACTAGAATTTGAAACAATTGTGTCAGCAGATAATTTTAATAAGGTCAAAGTTTAAAGATTTTAAAGAGTTTTTAAGATTTAAAACTAAAATAACTTTCACAGTTTCCATGACTCATCCCCTAACTCAGTGCACTTATAGATTGTATAATATTCAAATCAAGCCTTGTTACAATGGTGCAATTATTTAATATGCTTGCTCATTTAAAACCATGTTGACTTCCTCTGGGGCTCGTGGTTTACAATGTCGTCTTTTAAATGTTATATTAGTGGTGTATTAGGACTGTTAAATAGTAGGCTATGCAGCAGGGAATGCGTCTGTCGGTTTAATCAGAGATCATAATTTCTAAAGCTCTTAATTAGTCCTACAGTCAATAATTGCTGTGGGAATCTGCTGCCCGTTTAATCAGAACAGTTGTTGATAGTTATCTTAAACAATCCCACAGGAATTAAAAGCTGAATGCATAATTCCCATTATGCGTTTAAAACACCACAATGATGTTCACCTCCATGGAAACATAAATGTATTTAATTTCAGAAAATCTGGTTTGGGGCCGATGAGTGGGCCAATTCGAAATATGGCCATGGTCTCAGCTCAGTCATCAGTTAATTCGCTTCTTGAAATACACAATATACAATCTCTTTATGATTCTAATTTTGCTGATTCATTGTCTTTCAATACAATCATTTCCAAGGCTTTCCTGAATTACTGTTTTATATCTGAAAAGTTATTAATTTAACACATATTGAAAGAAATGCTTTCATACTGGAACACAATGGCTTACTGTCGGTGACCTTTTATCATATTATTGTCCTCTGTGTAGTAGATACGTGCTTTGGTAATTTAGTTCATTACTGTAATTCCCCACAAGATGATAACTTAATCCATGTAAATTGTCTCAGTGGCATGCATGCTGACCAAACGGCTATCCAGCCACCTGATGTAGGCTGCTATTTCCAGCATGCCCTGTATAATAGGTTTTGATTGCTGCAGACGACTGTGCCATGCCTTCACCAACTTGTGGATGCTGTGTCACTGAGTGTCACTTAATTTTCATGGCTATGCCATTTTGCCTGTATACTATGAACGTCAAGCTTAAAGTAAAGTATGAAAGTGTGTTGCATGCTTTGTTGTGCAAACCTTGGCTTTTTTTTTCACTAAAAAGGGAATAACTAGTGTGAAGATCTGTTTTTACATAAATGCATTTTCATGATTTCATGCAAATATCACTTACATTTACTTGCTATATTAATAAAATAAACAGCTCTTTGCTACATTTCATCTATTAAAATAATTCTGTCATTATGGGATATGAGGAAAAATCTGTGTTACCTTGTAAAACTAACCAAAGCGTATTTACAGGATTTATCGCAACAAACTCTTTACATCTGAGACATTTTAGTGTACTCTAATACTTTCTGTTGTGCCTTGAATAACATTTTTTTCTAGCTGCCAGGAATCTGCAATGAATGGTGAGGATAATATATTTTATTTATACTGAGTCTTGTGTTTGTTTTTCAAATGTGTTTAAATGTTATAATTGAACGGTGATTAGTACATTCAAGTGTGGTTTTCCGAATTGGGTTACATGTAATAATGATAATCATTTACATTTGTAAGGCAAATTCCTCGATACCAATGCGCCATTTATTCTCTCAACAAAGATGGACTGGTTGACGAGAGCTTTGAGATTTGTCACTAAAAGCAAGAGACCCTTTTAGAGTGGCATTTGCCGACTAAGTCAAGTGAAAGAAGCTCTTTACTCAATTGATCAAGGGGGTGCCCATTGTTGGCCCTTCAGGAGCTGAAGGTGCCCGCAGCAATGTGGGTGAACGCTTGAGAGAAGAAATGCAGCTCAACCCAGAATACAACACTTGGATTGGTTTACGTTCAGCCCTGTAAACATATGTGTTAAATGGTTGTGTGTGCTGAATGGAAATTGGGCTACATTTGTGTTTGATGAAAATGTGTATCTGCTACATAGCAAGCAAAGTAAGATTACCCAACGCAGCCACAATTGATGAGTGGGCTGCATATGCACCGAGACTAGTTTGCTGGCAGACAGTTATGAGCATGTTTCGTAGCATGCCAAATACAATATTTAAAACTTCTACAGGTAGTCGTTTATTTAAACAGATTCCAAGTTTGAAAATGCAGCTTTAAAATATAAAAAAATGACAGCATGAGGAAGGTAAACATGCGTTTAGGCACAAATGTAGCCACATGATCTGATAATTTATATTGGTTGTGTGCATTGTGTGAGACCGTCTTTGTGTGACTGTTCCTAGGAATGTGGCTGTCATGATTGGCAACTAAATGGGATTTTATATTCCCCACACAGATCCCATAGGATATATATAAACACTCGTTAATTGGTTGAAAACATCTCAATATATATGCACCGTTCGTGTTTGCGGATTGCATAGCGTTGTGCGATGCAGTTTGCATGGATGACGCTGTATTTAATAACACGAATTCACGAAATGCATTTTGCTGCATGTGTTTACAATATAGAATAATGATGTACACTAGCATGCGGAGTAAATATGTAAACTCGCGTTTTTACATTTTTTACTTGATTGACATTACTTTTTAGCGACTTAAGAAAGCATGCAGCTTATAGACAACAAAGAAATATATCAGCAACTATTAAAGTACAGTCCTGTAACCGTGAGTGCAATAAGTTAGTAATATTCATGAATAATATAACATTAATATTGTAGAATAGATTTACAGGTACACGGGGTTTTAAAATTCACATTACACGATACTGTCATGTATTTAGTAGTGTAGGTGCAGTTAACATGAGTAATAAACACGTCAGCTTTCAGCCACAGTCACTAGAAATGTATAGTTTTTTTTGTATACAGTGGAACCTCACTAAAATAAAGTTTTAAATAACAATTATTTTATTTCATACACTCGTCGGAGGTGTGTGTGTGTTTTTTTAGAGTTTTTATTATCGGAAGTTATTTTTATGTAAATATGTCCATGAAAACAATACAATATTAATAAGCTGCAGGATGCAGGTATAGCTAACTTTAGTTGGCTAAGAATGTATGGAAATGTAGTATAACTAGAATGCTATTCATTCGTTTATTTTTGCAATGACATCACCACTGTTACAATGTTGCATTGTGTGTGGCACACAAGTAGAGAAAAAAGAAGGAAAAGGCCAAAAACAGCTTGTTGTAATGTTAGCGGTGTTTAACTGTATTTAGTAAAAACTGTGTTAAATTGTATTTTTAACAACACTGTATTTAATTAGCTGATCAAGTACAGTATAGGGACTGAACTACTGTAGTTTATATCAGCTGGTAATTCCCATTAACCACGTTTATGCTTCGTGTTGTAATGAGGTTCTGCTGTATGTGCAGTTACATCTCAGGCTGTTCTCCCTTATATGAAAATAAACGTGTATCTGTGAAAACGGCAGCTGCTGCATTTTTATCAAGCGTTTGGTGGCCTCAGAACGTGATCAAATCCACACATGGTGTGCCTCGATTTCAGCAACACACAAGTCCACATGGTGGGGCGAGATTGCAGTCGGCGAAGTGGCTGTTAAATTCATAGCTGCCAAATGTCCCACTGTTACAATCAATCCAAGTCGCCCTACATTTAACCTAAACATCACATGTATTTGTTTTACTCTAAAATTATTTGTGTTAAGGGGCCGAAAAAAGAATACCTCATCCAGTGACTCTCTCAAACCAATTGCTTTCAAAAGAGCATTACTTGTAGTTTTTATTCATATTCTTGGTTCTTTAGGTAAAGTCACGTAGATAGAAAACAAAAAATAATAAATTGGGAATAATTAACAATATACAGTACATATACAAAGTAAATGATGCATGTTCAGAATTAATATACACGACTGTACAGCACGACAATGACTAAATGCATCCCATTTCAGAAAGCTAAGCAGTTTGAGCCCGGATAGTGCTCGGTTGGTATCTGTCGTCTGCTGTGATGATGTGATCTGCATCGTCCGTTTGTGTAGACCAATTGCATCATTGTGTGCGTTGTGCTGTTTAGGCACGACGCATGACCTACACGACTTTGTTATACGAGCCGAGCCAGCACGGGGCCCTCATGGTACGGGTGGTTTCTACTGGCCAATTACCGTGCCGAGCCAGAACCACTCAACCCCTTATCAGTTGCCTACCTTAACACAGACCAATTCAGACCGTATTGGTCACCCCGTGCCCTTATAAATATCAACGTTCATCCTACAAAGTCCCATCACAAGGGAGAAACACAAATAGGCTATTGTTTTTGCCCGTATTGAAACAGCTGTACACAGCATAGACCTGAAACCTACATTTTCCTGTACAAGAATACGGGTAAACCATATGGGTTGACAGCTATAAAAACGTTCTACGGCTGGCCTCACAGGACAATCTGATCCTAGGTTGATAGCTTTGAAACCGTGCTACGTTGGCCTCACATGACAATCTAATCCTGGGTTGACAGCTTTGAAAACGTGCTACGGCTGGCCTCACAGAACAATCTGATCCTGGGTTGACAGCAATGAAACCGTGCTACGTTGGCCTCACATGCCAATCTGATCCTGGGTTGAGAGCTATGAAACCGTGCTACGTTGGCCTCACATGACAATCTGATCCTGGGTTGAGAGCTTTGAAACCGTGCTACGTTTTCCTCACATGACAATCTGATCCTGGGTTGACAGCTATGAAAACGTACTACTCTGGCCTCACAAGACAATCTGATCCTGGCTCGGGGCCAAGCAAGGCTAAAATTATGCGTTGCGTGTGACGTCAGCGGCACGGCTCGGCTTCTGAAGTGGGAAAAAACGATCGCCTCCAGAGCCGTGACGGGGTTCAGAGTTCAAGTCACGTTCAGATACGGCCATTGTCAACACTCAAAAAAGAGACTAAAATTCGGATAGACCCCAACCGGACGAAAATAATAAACACAGCCCTCACAAACACTGCGAAAAATACGTTTCACGATGGTTTATTGTTGTTGTAACTGTTAGTGACGACATGCAATTAAAGAAAACTGGAAATTGATCATGGACACGACACCGTGCTAGTTGGAGTCGAATCGTCCCGTGGCACAAGTTGAGGGGGAGGGAATCGAAATTTGTCATTAATCGGTAGGTGTTCGATTCCTTCCGCTACTGGGTCTAGACTAGAGCTTTCCTCAATAACCCAATCGGAATCGAATCGCCACGCTTCGCGGCCACGGTAAACGCTGCGGAACGACTTACCGCAATCTCGCGCCGCCGCGATTGGCTGCGCGCGAGCACACGTGCGCGCTAGCAGACCAATGAGAATGCGCAAAACGTGAAAACGTGGGAGGGGCTAAAAAAAAACCCCGCCCGCCGATTGCATTTCGTAGATCGCATGGACTGCGCGCCGTCCGTGATTGGCTCCTGCGCTGCCGGCACGTGGAGGCGCTCATCCAATGGCTTGGCCAATGGGACGCGCGAGCGCTGTGGGAAATGTAAAGAGGCGTCGGGGCGGGGCAAAGGGGGGGAGGACGCAGCACGCGGGAACGATGGCGGCGGAGGCGCGCGTGTTCGGGGACCTTCGCGACAAACTCCGTCACAAACAGCAACAACAACAACAGCAGCAGCACAGGGGCGAGCGCGACGAGAGTGACGAGCAGCACGAGCAGCAGCAGCGTAACAAACAGCACGAGACAGCCGCCACAGAGCTGGGCGAGCGCGGCCTCAAGCACGGCCGCGACGAGGAGGCTCCTGCTGCTGCTGCTGCGGCGGCGGTGACGACGGCGGCGGCGGCGGCCCGGGCTCGAGAGGCACCGCGCGGCGCGGACAAGCAGCATCAGCAGCAACAGCAGCAGGATGAGGCTGAGGTGACGATGGAGAAGGAGGTGATCGAGCACGACGCGGAGCAGGAGGAGGAGTGCAAGGCCGTGGATGTAGCGATGGACGACGTCGAGGACGGCGAGGACGAGATAGCCAAACTCGTGCGTACGGGCGTGCGGCAGGTGAGCGCCTTCTCCGCCGCCGAGGTGACGCGCATCGAGGGCCGCATCGACGAGGTGGTGCGGCGCGGCGAGGTTGGCGCGCTCCGCACCGGCACCGTGGACCGCGCGCCTCTGCGCGTCAAGTACTTCTTCGGCGAGGGTTACTCGTACGGCGCGCAGCTCGAACGCCGTGGCCCTGGTCAGGAGCGGCTGCTGCCTCGGGGCTCGGTGGACGAGATCCCTCGCTGGGTACGGGACCTCGTGATCGCGCCCCTGGAGCGACGCGGCGTGTTGCCCGCGGGCTTCGTCAACTCGGCCGTCATCAACGATTACCTGCCCGGCGGGTGCATCGTGTCGCACGTGGACCCCATTCACATCTTCGAGCGGCCCATCGTGTCGGTGTCTTTCTTCAGCGACTCGGCGCTCTGCTTCGGCTGCAAGTTTCGCTTCAAGCCGATACGCGTGTCCAAGCCCGTGCTGTCCGTGCCCGTGGCCCGCGGCTGTATCACCGTGCTCAGGCGAGTGCGGGACCTGGGAGGGGGGTTGTAGGATGATGCTTTGACCACAATGCCACCTCGCCAGACTGTTATTGTGTTCGCGTTGTAATTCCAACTTCTGCTGAAAGAGGACGTCTTGATGCACCAAGCTGTGTGCATGCAATGCCTCAGTGGTGTGTCTGCAAAGCAGATAATATTTTAGTTTAAACATTGGAAGGGGCAAGCATTATGCTTTTACCAACGTTTCAAAGGTAATCCACCGATTAAGGCCATCCTGAATGGGTCGGAGCTAATGCAGAGCCGGCACTGGTGAGATTGTATACACTCTATAATCCTGGTCAATCACAGATTAGACCCAGTGTGCAGCAAGTTCATAGCTTTACACAAATGGCAGCGCAAAATGAGTAAAGTCACTTTAATCTGCCCCATAATTGCATGGTTAAATGTGTCAATACTGCACACATTTCCTGAGATGTAGTGAACCACCCTGCACAACGTGGTTTCTTAAGAGAAACATTCCATAGATGTCTGCGGCTGTTGGTGATGTGATGTTAATGGACGGAAAGCGAGCAAGGATGGGTTTTAGTCTCTTGCCTGACATGTGTAGTGTCATTCAAATATTGATACAAATTCATAAATCCATGAGAAAAAAATTTAAGCAGGCAAAGTGGCCGGATTTCATTGTGGTCAGTTTGTCATATTGATTCCCGTCATTGGATTGTATTTTTTGCGAGACATTGCCAAAGTGGCCTGCATGCTAGTCATGTGAATTGAATGTATCCATGTGTGCTGTTGTCAGTTTGTAACATTTCCTGTAACTAAATGGTATACAGGGCCCTCAATACTGGGCGTATTCTAGGATGGGGTGCCCCAGTTGATCAATTTTCTTTCCAAAACTACATTTCAACAAAGACCGAATGTAGCCAATTTACATCATGTGATGTATAAAGTATGTTACTTTATACCGTTTGTTTAAGTTTCCGCTAATGTGGTGTGTTTGGCCTGCACATTTTCGTCACGCCTCACTCACCATGCTTAAAACTGCTAAGATGTTGAGGATTAGTGTTTGTCTTCTCTCATGGACAGTTGGTGTGAGTTGTAAATACATATTTCTGAAATAGTTAGGAACAGGTGGCACATTTTGGAGTTCTTGCTAAGAGGAGTGATAGGGATCATAAGGTGGTTTTAGGTGCATTGGGCTGAACCACAGTATTGAACAGGCAACATGAGGTATATACATACACTGAAATAGATATGTAAGTACCTCCCTGCAGGAGAAACTAACAATAATTTTGCTGGACTGGAATATTTAGTCAAGAACTCTGCGGTCCCAGTTGTCTGGGATGTCTTGGTAAGCAGTGGGAGCTCGTGACATCGGTAGGGCTGTTGTGAGTTATGTTTTTGGCCTTCCCGTGAAAGTGATAGAACTCTTATCTACCAACGGTAGGCATTTATAAACAATACGAAACAAAACAGCACTCAAATACTGTCCCCAAGACCCTCAAGTCCACACAATACCACCCCTTTGATACTGCCAAAAGCCTAAAGAACAATTAAATATCAGCTGACACGACTCAACAAATTAGCCAAGGCAACCAAGACACCGTGTCCTGTACAATAGTGGCCACATGCCGTCGTACACCCACCCACGTGGAGGCCGTGACCTGCTATATTTGCACAGTGTAACCTAGCGTTGTGACATCGTCAGTACAGCCATGGGCGCCTTTTCGCTGCCTCAATGGGTCTCAACCGCGTGGCTAAAATACGAAGCTAATCGCAATGAACGAAGGGAAATCTCTCACTCGGACGCCTTCGCAGCCGCCCCGAGACCTCCCCGAGGCACAAATCAGACTGGTGTTGCAGCGGTTTCTGATATGAACAACTTAAAATGTTATCTTCATTAAGCAATTCACGTTAAAAGAAGCATATATATATAAAAAATGTAAACAACAAAACTATAGAAAAGTATTTTTTTATTAGAAAAATAATTTCTCATCTCCTGTTGCTTTGTGGGGCGGCACCCCCTAACGTCCCTGGTGGACGAACTGCTCCTGCTAGTAAGGGTGGGGTGGGGGGGGAGTCTTTGTTTTCGTTTGAAATAGTTGTCGTTTTGGTGATGGGTGCACATGAGCAGAAGAAGACTACTTGGGGTCTGCAAGGGAATACGACCCATTAAGGGCATCCACGCAAATGTCAAAATGTAAAGCCATGTCATGATGAGCGTGGCAGATGTTGGAACAGCCGTGATTTTTTTTGTCCCCGAGTAATCGACGAACACCAAAAATGAGTTACAGTATTGCAATTTGTTCTTGATGAATTGACCTGAATTGACAAGTTTGCCGGCTGTAAATGAAAACACATAAAAAAAATCCCTGCTTATGCTTGCCAAAAGCCAGTGGTTTTTTTTGGTGGCATACAGCTTCTTTGGAATTTGTTTATTCAGAGAACAGCAGGTTAAGCCATAAATGCCAACAACCAATAAGTGAGGTTGCTTTTCATGATTCCATTAGGCTGCCCGGGCAGTAAATGTGTAATTGCTCTTGTCACTGAGTCTATTTCTGTGGAGGTAATGGTTTTAATTCACATTCCCATTTGGTAATTTGTGTGAAAAATGTGTCAATGGCTGCTTGTTGTCTGCTCTAAAGTTGATGTTAAACTCCTGTCACTCAGTAAAGTCGAACATTGTGTTGTAGTCATTTTACAAATCCACCCTTCAATGTATTAAAAATATCCTGCATGTCTGTGGTATTTAAGACTTTATTTGCGTAACTAATTAACTGTCATGTAAAATACTATTTCACTCTTAATATGGTAAAACATTGTGCTTAATTTAAATGCAGTTTTAATATGGCCAACCCTTGTGCTTTAAACGCAAGGAAAGGACCCTGCAAAATAGTCTCTCGTGGTTTTGAATAGGAGAGTAAATTTCACTGAGCTTTCCCATCGTTACATACTCCTCTACCTTTAGTGACTTAATTCGTGCATTCATTTTTCCTTCCGTGCATAAGCAGCAGCAGCCGCCATTTGGTGCAAAGTTGTTGTAACACTTGCAGTACCTGTGGCCAGGCTTGTTGAGGTCCCATAGCAGTGCAAAGGTTCACTAAATCGACAGGATGCATAAATAAAACGTAGTTCACCATTTTCACATGTACTGTATAGGACTGTAGACAGTGAGAGACAAAATTGGACAGCTTTTAACCGGCCTTGGGGAGGGGAGAGTCTTATATGTGGGCTCTGTGCCTTATCTCGTTTCAGTGGGTATGCTGCGGATGAAATCACGCACTGCATACGTCCTCAAGACATCAAGCAGAGGAGAGCTGTCATTATCTTGCGCAAGTGAGTGGATGTTTGAATTGTACAACAAATGTCGGTGAGAACCTGCTGGTAGGCAAGGTCAGGTTTGCTGAACGCATAGAACAACTACCGGAGAGCCTCGGAGAAACATGACACAAGTCGACTGAATTTGCTTGATTACTCCTTTTTTCCTTCTGCACAGTTTTCATTACACTGTGGCACCCACCACTGTAGTACACCGAACAAACAATTGGATGCATATTCATACGCTGTAAGCGATGACATTTTCAAAATAGTTTTTGCCTGCATCTAGGCCAAATGTGCCCAGATACCTTGTAAAAATAACTCTTTAAAAAAACTTCTGCAAGATGTGTTTTTTAACGATTGAAATAGTTTTTTTTTAAATATACAGGATAACAATTGCTTCCTCATTGTCACATGGTCCGGTTTCAGATCTCATGACCATTGAAAACACAACGCTTTAAATGTATTAAGTTTTCCCCACCATGTCCCCGCCACCCACGCCAAGACGCCTTGAATGAGCCATTGTAATTCACTGTTTATTATAGATACGCGTGTATAGCCAACACCCATGTGTGCGGTGAGTGCGAGATGAACACAGTTGGTGCGGTCCAATTTCCTTGTTGAACATCCCCCAGGTCTCTGTGTTGGACTCGCCCATCTTCTTTGGTATTCTTATTTGGCCAAAACTCTTGTCTGTGTTTTGAATATCTCAGCCGTAACACCATTAATACCAGTCTTGCGCAAAGCTTCTGTAGCTGAGGTAATTTGAGAAAGTGGACCATGGGTTCGTTGTAGGCGCTTTAACGCTACATGATGGGCAGCATAGGCCAGTCCAGCAATATCCATTGCTGTATTGTACTATGCTGACACGTCTATGCTTTCCGCCTTCACCAAGCCACGCTGACTCGCGTAGTAAAATGCGATTAAATAACCCATACGTCCAGCAGTGGATTGACGAAAAGGTTGTACATAAGAGGTCTTTTTTTGTACATATAGGATATTTTCACCGATTTAAAACTTTATAAGCACTTTGGTGTTTTGTTTTTCATTTATACAATTCAGTTTTACCAAAGCACTCCAAATCCGCTTCTGTTCACCTCATTTCAGCAATTTGGTCTCTCTTCCATCACTAATTTCTGGAGGTATATATGCATACATATACTCATGTGTTTTAACAGTTGTCCTAACACTTTTTTAATTTGCTCAGCAAACTTGTTGCACGTAACTTTGTTTTACTTATAATTATCTGGAGATCCACCTTTGACGCTTTCTTTGCACATTTCTGCATGGATTCATTTTAATTTGCATTCGATATTATAATAACAATGGCATATGACCTGACTTAAGACGTAGGGATCATAAACATGTACACTGCATAGAAAATGGAACAAAAGATAAAAAGTGTGCAAGGGAGTATGGAGAAGTGGATGCGTGGCATTAGACTGAGTGACATGAAGAGGAACACATCAGTCGGAGAACAAAATGCAAATTAGAGCTATCATTGACTTAAGAAAGTGGGCTTGGGTAGGACACGTCACCTGAAGGGATGATGATCGAGACTAACAATGGAGTGATGGACAAATGGGGATACAGGCACGAGATGCTCATGAGACGAGCTCATATTTTGGAGCTAGATGGATTGAGGGTTGGCAACAACTTCGGCAAGCCTTCATCCAGCAGTTTTTAGATCGTGTTTGATAATGATTTCCTTCACTTTCATCGGTTTGAGCCATGTCTTCATTTAAATGAAAATGCTTTCCGAGTGCAGTAATGACATTCTTGCTCATGGAATACAGTTTGTGCCCAGTTGTTCTGATGCTTTAACTGGTCTAAAATGTATATCTAAAGTCCCTACTAGGGGGTAGTACTTACCTATGTACTGCAATCCGTGAATCAACTTAGTTTTGACACACTTTGCGGGTATCCTATGTACTATAATTAGTCAAAAACAAGATTTTATTCATTGTGTACAATAAATCTTACCCCACAACATTTACTCTGGTGGTTCTGCAAGCTTCATCTCTGTGGCTTTGTAAAATTACCTTTGACCTAATAACTGGACATGTCAAAAACCACCAGGCAGTTATGTGCTATTGTATTTTCGTCAACTTTTTTTACGCCTTGTGCAATCTTTTTGTTCGTGCATCTGCCTCCCAGAACTAGGGATGATGCACCACGGATGGACTCCCTGGTCAACCATCCCGCACACCCACTGCCAGCCCAGCAACCCCACACACGCCACCCCCATCACCAGGCTGAGCCCCGCAAGCGCAAGACATCGCGTCGGAAAGCGGCGCCACATGAGGCACACTGGTAACTACTTACAGTTTTCCTCTGCAGCAATAACTTGCATAATCTTCGCATGTAATAATGCCCAAATATAACACTGCACACTTCTGTACGGCCACCTATCCAGATGCTGCTACCGAACACAGCTTGGCTTCGCTGCTGTGGTACATTATACAGAATATAAACTCCGTGGAAGCTACAGACATGCAATGGCAATCCATGAGTCACATTTTCAAAGATATCTCCAAAAGATGTCAACCCATAGTGCGTGCAGAACTGGAAATGAAACCTTAGACCCTTGCCGCAGTGGCAAGGTGTTAACTTCCTCGCCTGGTATGCAGGAGGTCATTTGTTCTATCCCGATCCTGATGCCTCTATATTTGGAGTTTGCATGTTCTCCCTGGTCATGCGGATTTTTGTCCAGGTCCTCCGGTTTTTCCTGGCACATTTAGAATCTACATGTTTTGAGATGATTTGACTGCTATAAATGTCCACATGATAAACCACTTCCTTGAGATATCATATGTGGCCAGGTCACTTCTGAAAAACAGCTATATATATCAGTGGGCCTTACCTGGTAAAATTAAAATAGTTTAGTTTAAATAGTTGAGTTAATTCCTGCAGTACGTCGGCACGCATGCACAAATAACTTGTTTTCTGTTACTCATACGACAGACACGTAATTTAATTTGCAGTTACCCCGATTATCCATGTGCGCGTTATGCAATTTGCAGATTAACTGTCCTAGGCCTCTCCTCGTCTAGTTATGCGTTGTATATAGCATTGTACTACATCTGACAGAACCTATGTGAGAGACATGCCCCTTGACTAGATTCAAACCATGACATGCAGGGTACCGTGCTCTGAAAAGTGATTCCTCAGCAGACCTGCCAGGTGCAATTGGATAATCGGTGAGGTTTTGGCCTTTGGCAGCCTCACCGTCACCGAGTGATAGTCTTGGGGGCCCCAGACTGTCTATCTTGGGTGTTTCTAGTAAAGGAGGTGAAGAGAGGCTAATATTAAGTGGATTTTAGTTGCTCCTTTATAGAGTTATGCTTGCATACAGTCTGGGCTGAAGAAAAAAGGAGCAGATGGGACAGTTTGCCTTGGGCCTCAGATCCAAAGGCCACTTCAGAAAAGGCCAAGGGGGCCTTAGAGGGAGTCTCACTTTGCATCCTAATCTAGGCGTCCAAAAACATTTTGGCTGCCCTGCACTCAGATGCGACCACACGTGCTTCTTTTTCAGGAAGTTAGAGCTCGTTTAAGGTTACAATTAGCACATAGGTTTTTAGAGCCACTTGTAATGCAAGTGTGGTCTTCCAGATGAGGCCACATTTTAAATGTTGATTCTCTCCAGCTTTTGCATCATCAGGAATTGGAAGGGCAAAGAACCAAGCAGAATAGAGGTAGTGACTAGCCAGTCACTATCCAATTATGGGAATCCTGGGGCCAGCAGGCTAATTGGAACCATTTGGACAACATTTAAGGTTGAGGTGAGATTCCTCATTTGAACTCCTGAAGATGCCACAGCGTGTGGCGAAATTTGTACCCTGCAAGCCCCTTGGATCTGCAGCACGTGTTTGCTTGTAGACGTGTGCGGTCGCTCTGCTCTCACGTGGTTCACTCCGCGTCGCCTTGCCTCTCGCAGGCCCCGCATGCTCGAGATGGACAAGGAGGAGAACCGCCGAGCGGCGCAGCGCAAGAGTGGGCACCGAGCAGCTCCGGGCAGTCGCCCCAAAAGGGGCGATCCATTCGCTCACTCGGGCAGCAGCTCGGATGAGGGAAGCCCCCTGCATGACGGCAAGAGGCGGCGCGTATGAAGACGGAGGAGGCGCGCGCTTAGCTCATGGCTGGTGGGCTGTGCAGTGGCATTGCAAGAAGCCCCTTTCGAGCCGAGGACGGGACAGGTTTGGCCTTTTTTGGCTTAAGCGTTGTGCCCAGGTAGGTGGGTGGTCACAGCTTCTCTACAGGATAGGAAATGGCATGCCTGACCTTCGCCCCTCGTGGGCAACAGTTGGTACTAATACATAATAGATTATGCTCATTTGAGCAACGACAGCACAGGGTCAGAGCATGAGGGCTTTACAAATGGCATGTGGAGGGGAAATGTTATTGGAGCTTTTGATACAAGTTTTGAGTGTTTTTTGGATGATATTTGTAAAGGTTTTGTCACTTTTCAGTAGCATGAATGTTAAGGCATGTAAACTCTAAAACAATTTTTTTTTTATCTTTTGATAGGATGCAGTGTTACAAGAATGTTGTAAACCTCCCTTAAAAGGGAGTTGTCTATATTGACAAAGTTTAAAATGTTTTTATATAAACTCCAGTGTTATACTCGGTTTAAAATCGGTTATCTTTCGTGAGTAAGGTGGAAAGAGCAATGTTCCTAACAACTCGACACTATACTGATTTTTCCGTGTGTTTATACAAATGCATTGTATTATTTCCAAAGTTATATGTATGTTTAGCTGAGGATGTCAATATCATGCACAAGCAGCTTGTGCAAGTCACTTCGATTCCCCCTCTACCGCACTGCACAGCTGACTTGACTTGCATTGATTACCTTGAGCGGTGTCGTTCAAAACACCACTGTAGGTGCTCGGGAGACAGCCATGTATGGCACTGATTTTTCCATTTCCTTTGGCCAATGGCATTTTTAATTGGTGCAGACTAGAAGCATCTGATTCAACTAATTTAAAAGTCTTTGTATCGTGACTTATTATCTTTGTACAATCGTCATATCCCCTGAAACTGCAGGATTCATCGCTACACTTACCAAAATCAAGGTTGTGCAAATAATATGTATTTTTTTTGCATTACTTTTCAACTTCCAAAATGTTACATTATGCTCAGGGCCCTTGTATGTGGTTGCTGTTTAACAGGGGACCTAGGAGCTTTTAAAAATGCCCCCTGTGCCTCCGAACATGGGCATTTCGGAACAATCACGCTCCACCAGGCAACACAATCGCCTAGACTGTTTCCTATCTCTTCACACTTGTGAAATGGTGCAAATTGATGGATACTTGGTGGGGGAGGGGGGGACAAATATACCCGAGTTATAATAATTATTTGTGTATACCTCATGCCAATAGGTCACAGCACCAGGCATTAAGTGAGCGAAAAATGTGTTAAAGAAGCACGTATAATGAAGGGCATGGACAGGTCTTTTCTCAGTAAACTGCAGGATGAGAACAAGCCTTTTAGAAATTGGCTTATGGGGGTTTCATGACCCTACATCACCATGCTGAGCGGTGTGAGTTGGTGATGGCGGAGAGCATGGACATAGGAACATAGAATTACAGTACAACTTATTTTGCTGCATAGAATTACAGTACAACTTTGCTGAACACCATGTAGCACAGCCCCCCAGCTGCCTATGATAACCTAGCGTGCATGGTGGTCGCTCATCCAAGCACTATCCAGGCTCAACGCTGATTAGTTTGAGATCTGAATGACCCAACAAATCACCAAATCAGCCGAATTCTGGATTATTTGGTCAGACAAAATAATTCACACTGCATACAGCATCAAGAAGAATACAACTAGCATGATAATATATTTTTCTCTTATCACAAGTTGATTGCATCCGCTGAATTGAATATACATTTCATTAACAACTGGCTCCCAGTGTAGGATTTCCCCCCACGTGTGCATGGCAAAATTTGTTTCGCCTAATTTAATGGCTGTGTGGCACTTTTAATTACCTGTGCAATAGACCAGGTTGGATTAAAAAAAATCGTTAATGTTTTTAATTTTTCAATGTCGGTGCCTGCGTACGTAGGTGAGTATTCTGAACAGGTAGCTTCCTGCAGCGGTAGCCACTCAACCCATAGAGTTGCCGTCACATGGCCAGCATCACGTTATTTATCTGCAAAAGGTGTTCAGCGGAGGGGACCGTGCTGCCTAATGTGATTTTAATTTTTTTGTTTCAACATATGTTTGGTAGAATTCAGTGCACTAGATTGTTTGGTTTGAACTGCCTTTTGTTAATTATGTGCCCAAGCACATGTTATGATGAAAAGTGAAAAATATAATATTTTTGCGGCATGTGAAAAATTAGGCCATGCTGTGGCATTGTTTGCAAAAGAAGGCCACTGTGCTGGT
Organism: Entosphenus tridentatus; assembly: GCA_014621495.2. Classification (NCBI taxonomy): domain Eukaryota; kingdom Metazoa; phylum Chordata; class Hyperoartia; order Petromyzontiformes; family Petromyzontidae; genus Entosphenus; species Entosphenus tridentatus. The sequence continues at coordinate 7,286,944 of CM025639.2, read as the reverse complement.
GTAAGCATGAATTTAAATAATTTGAAAACTAGCTGTAAATAGTTGTGGGAAATATTCACGTAACAATGAATACCAGGTCACAGGAGGTGATGATTTCCAGTAAGAATTTACCTGGTTAAAATGAATGTTTGTTGTTTAGTGGAAGTTTGTGGACTGTTCTCTTTGACTTAACAAAGTGGCCAAATCCGTCGAATGTTACGATTGACCCCAGTATCTGTGCCATGTCAATGAAAGTTACACTGCACATGTTGAAAACATTGCAACCAAGCTTGTGCTCGTTTGAAATGCTACACCAGGTCATGGTCGTCCAGGATTCAATGAGAAACTTGCTTCCCTGAAATATTCAGGGCTTTTTGTTCTCGGTATGAATGTATACAGATATTTGAAGATGGGGGAAAAGGTATACACGGTGCTAAGTGAAAAGTGAACGATGCTATAAATGTTGGGATTACAATCACCAGGTGCGTGATGCCGTATTGGATGCTCAGAATCGTCGCCTATGACATTCATATTTGACTTAAGTATTGTGCATCCCAGTGGTGGCTGTTTGAGATTTTTGTCATCAAACTTGTTATTGATGTGAACGTTTCTGGGTATCCCTTGGCGCATTAGTTGGGGTCGCGACACCTCTTGTCCATTGTTTCTGAAATGTTCTGTCAAGTACCTACTCCATGCTGACACTGACTTTCATTTTCTCCTTCGTTGTCTCAAAGCAACTTCTTCTGAGTCTTCCCGAGCATGATCTTTATCACATACATTCTAGATATTCTTGTGCCACCCTGGCTATGAATGGCACTTGCACTCCCATATGAAATTCAGGCTGCTCTCGCACACTATCAGTAAAATCCTACGGAACAAATAGTGTGTCGAAATTATATAATATACAAATTCATACTCGGAGACGGAAGACAGCAACAGTTAGTGCCTTAACCATTTAACAAATATGCGAGTGTACATATCCCATTCTTACCTCCAGTGATCCATCCACCACCTGACCACTCATGTTGGTTCACTGGTGAGTGAAGCTAAACTCCTGTTATATCTGCAATTAGAATCCAGAGATTCTTATGAATGATCTCAATGAAGAAGGCTAGAGAAAAGAAGCTAAGAACTAGTGCAACAAATACAATTCTATACCAAGCTGGCCCAAGCTAGACAACCACTTCAGGAGTAGCGGAGTTTATCGCTGTGATGCCTCCTTTGTATTTTGTGAAATGAGTCCTATAGTCTGTGGTCTATTCTGAATGACCAGAGTTGCACACTGAGGAAGGAAGATGATGGGAAATGGGTGTCTTACGAGTTGTAAAACTAGTTGGGGATGCAACACTGGGAATTGTATGTCTTGATTGCCACTGTGCTGATGACTTGTAGGATATGAGTTTCCATGGCTCTAAGTGGTGACTTGGAAGTTTCCAGGTTCATTTGTGCATACCTAATTATTGCTGTGCTATGGCACTTATTGTTCTGTTTGTGTCCACATGTCTGAATTTGTATATATGGGTAAAATGTTGGCAAAATTTTATCATTTAAATTGTTCTCTGAGCCCCCGGCTGATGTCTTGAGTAGACAGAGTTCGTTCTATGGGAGAATGAAAGTCGTGGTTCTGTGTAAGAGATAACACATTTTGAGGTGATTTCTAAAAGTTAAAGAATCTCTTTAACCTGTTGTTGTTGTTGTTAAACCCCTGGCACTTAATTAAAAAGTACACTCTCAACTGTTGGCCAAATTGACATTAATCTTAAATGGGTTTCCATCCCACCAAATGTCCTCACGTTGAGAGCAGCTTTTGTCAGACCCCATGTAAGATCAATACTTGACTCTGTTTTTTTTGGAATCTCCTGACTCCATCTGTGTTGGCGCCTGCGGCAACCCCTTAGGTATTCAAGTTACCAAAATCCTTCTGTAATCCTCAGGTGCCGACAACCAATATAAAAAGGCTTTATTTACAACGTCATCGAGTCTGTGAGTTTACTATGTCACATACCTCTCTCAGTACCTCCAACAAACATGAATATGTTCCCTCATTGTATTATAAGGTATCATTAGTTCTACAGATGTGGTAACCATCTGTCTTGCACTTTAACTTAAATTAATACTAATTTGGGGGGTTGTGGTCAGAAACAAAAACACTGCCCTTTGTGTTTGATTTTGAAGCATTTCCAGTTTAGTGGTTTAGCGAAGTACGCTGCAAACAGGTTCTGTTAGTCCCTTTCTTCAAGCACACTCTGTCCCTTTGTTATGTAAACTAATGTGCACTTTATTACAAAGTTTAGGCGTAGTGAGCAGAGCAATTGAAATGGCAATTGCATGTTGATCAATTGTATAGGATGCTTGCTTGACTAATATATATGCATATTTTTTATTTATAGCAGGATATAATTGTTCACTTAGTTTTGGTCCCATTTTCATCAAACTCCAGCCTGTGTCATGTAAATTTGAGTGCACTTGCAGAGATTAGTTTACAACACTCGTACAATTTGCTTGCAGCAGCCAACCAAATACGTGTAAACTCGTGTGATAGATATAGGTGTGACGGTTTAGGACGTGTGGAATTTTAATTCCAAATTTTCACAAGGAACAAGTGGAAAGTGACAATTTAAAGTGGAACACAAAATAATTACAAAATTTGTAATAAATTTCAGATTGCTCATGTTTATAACCCAAATGTGTAATTGGTACCAAGGCACACAGCGATGTAGTTAAGTCAATTGGGAATCCCGATTGCCATCAGTGCCTCACGACACATTTAAGAATGACCCCGAAAGCGACACTTTCACGACTCGAGACAACTTTTCTTTGTGCATTTCGGTGGTTAATTCGGTAAATATATCTTTTATCTTATCACAAACTGTTTTTATTTGGGTTTTTTGTGTACAACCATTACTTTTTCAGTCGCTTTAATCCCCATTTGATATTGATTTGGACATAACGTTTGGGATATCCCTTTTGCCAACATTGCTATGTGAAGTTCCTCTCGTGTGAAAACATGTGCTGGTGTCCACGCTGAGAACATCAAGCTCTTTTCTTATCACGAGAAGTTTTTCTACTTTGAGTCACCTATCCTCATACCTTAGAAGAATTCAACAGTGTTTAGCACAGTGCCTTGACACTGGCATCGGTTCAACCTACTGACCCACCCAGCCATGTTAACACAAGGCATCATAAGTATAGGGGGTTTAGGGTTTGAAAAGTTCAGCTGTTGCACAGTCAACAGATGGCACTTGGTTTTTGCTCATGTAATTGTCTTTACAAATCAGCACACTTGCTTTATTACCGTCAGAATGTCGGTTTACTTAAATTTTACCATCAATTTCGTCTCCATTACACCAACTTAGTCTCATCAATGATGACCATTAGTAGGCACGGGCCTGTGCATGGTCCCGAATGATACTTCACAAAAATAAATTTTTGGCCTAATTCGACCAGATGATAGTCCAACACGATATTTTTTTATGAATCAAGATTATATTTTTCAATTACATTGCAACAGTGTTTTGTTTTGATATATGTCAAAGTTGTTAATATGATGGTTTGAGGTTTAAGTTATAAATTGTCACAATATTAGTTTTGAACAAAAGACTTAAGATTGAAGCAACCACAGGACTCGACTGTCAATTCATACAAAGCACCCACTGTTTAATTTAGTTTCATTGCAACAATGTCTGTTTTCATACCTGCATGTTGACATCACTGTATTCTATACACCGAACAATATAGGTCAACTGGAAAACATTACAATGTATAATTTATCCCATTAATATATAAATAAGATTTATGTCCTCAATTTATTTGTTGTTGCATTTGCATTTTACATAGGCTTATCTTGTCCCTTGACAATCACAAACTGTATATCAACAAAAGTTCTGCGTTTGTTTGGCAACTAATGCTTTCCATTTAAATCAAACTTCGATTCTGAGATTGCAAACTCGGCTGGAGACATTTCACGCGTAGGCTTTCGCGACCATATATAATGCAAAATGCATATTTTGAGTCCGATCTCATAACTAAAATGTGCTGTAAATCGTTCTCCACCCGTCAAAGCCAATTGAGAAAGTTGTCACGTGAACAAATGTTAATTATTACTGTTTCAGCGCCACCGGGGTGTTTTAGAGCAATCTCAATACATTTAAATGGATATGACTTTTTGCTGATACTTAAAACCATCATCATCAGGCAGCAAAATTTCACACCCACTTAAAATTTGTCAGATTGCTCTCCAACACATTGGTGTGCTGAAGCAGTAATAAGTTGGCGCTTTTGTTCACGTGATAACTCTATTCATTGACCGTGTTGGGTGGAGGAGGGTTTACAACACATTTTATTCATACCATTTGACCCAAACACTGTATTATGAAGCAATGGTGGAGAGAGTAATGCGTTTATTTACATGTCCAAAGGTGGCAAACAAGTAGGTTGGTTCATTGCAGTGTTTCCAAGACGTTTAATGGGAGGCTGTTTTTCACACTCAAATTTATGTAAAATCTAGTATTTATTATTTGTAACTATTCATGTACACTTGTATTTGTAAAACTGTTTCACATTTTTATAGTATGCAGACAAACACGAGTTGAAATGTTTTATGGACATTTATGTCGGTTCAATTTGACAGTTGTACAGTCATTCATTTGTGTTTTGGTTTTTTGTTTGAATAGATTTCACATTTATTTAACGGTGTTCAACATGAATGTGAAATACATATAAGATGCATACGTTTAAATATATGTATGTAAACAGCACCAAAATGGTGAAGAAGACTTATTTTAAAAAATTGCTTGTTAAAAATAAAACTTTTTTTGTTACGACTGAATGAAACTGGCTTTGCATGCAGATATGAAATACGTGGCCAGTTATGTACCATGTCAGACTACCGGTCATGAGTTGGTTGTTGACTTTTTGCTGTTTACACTGCCTCTCCATTTGTTTTGTTGTCGGCATAGCCACACACCTTTTTCAATAATTGTTTGTACAACATTGCATATTAAATATATTGTTAGGATTGTTTTGATATTAAATGCAAGTCATATTTTTCCAACTGCTATGTTACACTTGCTACAAAGTGGTATTTTTTACTCTTGTCAATACAAATAAATAGCTTTCAAAGGTCAATAATTTGGTGGTTTAGTGTCAGTCGCAGATTCGCACTTACACAATCATTGATTCTCACTCGATGCTGCATAACATTTAAACCATTTACAAGAATGTGTTGTGCAATTCTCTGGTAAGTTTTAATTTCGGAATCTGGCTGAGCTTCACATGCCATTGGTCAAACTCGCCTTTGGTTGTAATGGCAGATGGATTATTTGTGTTTCTTCAATATAGACACCCTGCCCTAATCTTTATATTGATGACAGTATCCTTTGGAGCGTTGTGGGCAAAAAGTCTTATTGTAGTGCAACTTTTTTTTAATACGAGCCAACTCTGCCGGTGTTGTGACAGGATACACATGCTGGTAGGTTTTGAGTGTCATGTTGAATTTTAGTTGAATCAGCATAATGCATATACAATATTTCCCCCCCCCCCCCCCTTACATATAAGGCAAAATTAACACATAATTTGGTCTTAGTTCCAATAATATACTACAGTTAGGGCAAACTATCTGTAGCACAAAATACATGTAATTTTGAAAAGCATTTACAGTACTTGGCCCTTTATAAACACCCACTTGGAATGTAATATGAAGTTACAAAGTTACTCGAACCCTACAGTGATGTTGGTGCTGAATAGATAACACATTATTTGATTTTTTTTCTACTGTGTTGTAAAGCAAAATTTGGTCTTATCTGGTAAATTACTTTGTGTTACCATCTTCATATACCCACTAATCTTTAGCTGGTTCCCACAAATAAGATTTAATCTGCAATGCACTAGCATTAGAACGTAATGGTCACTTGCTAATATCTAATACACGGTGAGTTCAGACTTAAAATGCATTAAATTAAACCGTAATGGTCGATTTTAATGCATGCGTTTCTCAGTGGGTATAATCCCTCGTGATTTGTGGATATTTTCACGTAATTTGAGCTCTGGCTTGCAATTACTTACCCTTGAAGATTACCTCACTGTCCATATTTTCTTGCAGAAATGCACTCCTGCTAATTCTCCCACAGATCTTGTTCATGCGGCTGTAGAAATTGACCGTCCAACTTTATGCAAGCTGCTGAACGAGGTGTGTTGGAGTTCACATTTTGTATGGCTTGACATGAAACACGTTTCCCTCCAGGTGCTTCAAATTGAGTTCCTAAAACACCCCAGCACGTGGAGCGAAACGTCGGACATGCTGAACAACACGCGGTACATCCCCAAAACACATCAGGAGAGGCAACACAACGGCAAAACTCTATGTAAACCTGATTGCGTTTTGATCATCACAGCCAAACACTGACAGTGGTGTGAAATACTTTGTCAATGTATTAAAATATCACAATGGCATGTTGAATTTTGTATAACAGGACAACCTTATGTGTATGATTTGGTTGTGCGCACATAAACTTAAAAAGTATTTCTGCAATGCAAACTGATTCCGAGACTGTTCCTACATGTTTGTATATTGTAGTTTATATTAACACAAATGCATCTTGTTAAAGTAACGTGTTTTTTAAAAGGAGATGTTGGGGTAGGTTAAATGTTTTACATCAGCCTGCAAACTCGCCACAATGATGTAATTTCCCTTAGGCATAAAATGGACTGCGATTGTCATTTATGCAGTGATAATTTCCATTTGGGCTTAAAGAAATTGCTAAATTAACTTTCTTGCTGAGATTAAAATACTCAACAGCCTTTCAAAATAAATGCATCGGCTAATATGGGATGAATGTCATTGCAGAGTAGTAAAAAATGCCTGTAATTAAAATGGAATAAACTGCATCTATCTGGGTCTTGCAATTAAATAATTAAACATTTACGTGGTGTTTTTATTTTGTAAGAGGAGGCATTCTCATTACAGCAAGTGTACATACTACCGGTGAAAGAAAACTGCTGCTACAAAGTCTTGTTTTATTGGATATAGATTTCGTATTTTAGTTGGTGCAGGTCATTTACAAAGTATAACCCACCTTAATGATTGTTGAATTTTGAAACCCTGTCATTGCATAAAATATTTATCTGATTTTTACACTCGTAGAAATACGGGTCATACTCTGCCTACCGAGTACTTTACATTTTTCACAAATGTTGTTTGGAAGAGGTTTCACACCTCATTTGATATTTAGTTTTCATCATGAGGAAATAAACCCAAAACATTGACAGTGGTGTTGATACATCGTCAACTTACAGTAGATAACTTTCACTGATGAAAGGTATATGAAATACTTAAAACAACAGCCGTATATGTAATGTTTGTGCTGGTTGTGCGTGCAAAAGGATTACTAAATTCGAAGGAGAACATCTGATCTTTAGAGGATGTACATGGGCAGCATTAAGCGGTGTTGTTATTGTTCAGAAAGCGTTTCTTCATGCCAGTCAATAATTCTCTCTGAGATAACTTGTATATTTAGTGTTCATCGCTGTAGAATTTCACACAAATTAACGGTTTCGTGGGGTTGTTACGTTTAAGCTTTAAAAACTCATTACAATGTTTTAAGAATGAATACGGTTTGGTACTTTCTTTAATTACAAGAGAAGGCTTTATTATAGTAATATTTTACATTTTTTGAGATGACACCAAAATATTTGGCGAATAAACAGTGAAGTTAATTAAGTGTTGTCAACTGGCTTGTCGATGTGTCGTGTGTGTACGGTATATTACTCATGGCCCTGACCAGCACGAGTTTGTGTGCAGGCAGTCGTGTGTGGTGCAGTGAATCTGCTTGTATCTTTCAAAATTAAGCAACGAAAATAATTGTGATTATTTTTTGACAGCGAGGCACGAAGGAACATAACACAATTGAACAATAGCACTGCACTTTAAGGAATAAAAATATAGAAGGCGTTGTTTATTGGGAATGGCTTTTCATCGTAGCGTCTCTGCTATGAAGAAGGACCATTTTCCCCAAACCATCACGTACGTTTCATTTCAGGGCACTGTTATTGACGAATGTGTTGGTGGGGGGG
>CM025639.2:7227732-7273895 GCA_014621495.2 Entosphenus tridentatus | reverse complement strand
CCGCCGTTGACCCTGGCCATTGACCAAGCAACCCAACGTTCCCACCAGCTCCCTCCGCAGGAATGTGTTAAATAGCACCTGCCCGGTCTCCCTTCCACTGTGCGCTGTTGCCCTCTGCTGGTTAACGTAGCATCTGTGTCTGTGATCAATACGAGGCTTTGGGACGATAATGTATTGATGCATCGCTTTAGATCTCCATTCATCCGCTCGTAATAACAACGAATCGAATGGCGCGCGTGAGAAAGTGATTTGCGATTTACGCAAATGACATGCAAAATGATATGCCGTGTTGGTCGACAGCTGTCTTCTTGAGGCACACTGCTCTGTTGCTTTTCATCAAATTATTTGGCGATCCTGCTGCCTGGGTCGTGGTACACAAGCGCCGAAGATGTAAACAAAAATAACTCAACACATTCGTTCCTTACACAACACATTAATGCGGGGTTATTAACGAGTATTTGGGTTTTTTTTCCTTCAATTGTAAGTTCAGCTTTTCAAAAGCACTCCGACCTGTTCTTACGGCTGTCGTCTGATTCTAGGCCGCCTTCAGTAATAGCCCTATAGGATGTACCAGCATTGGTCGCCAGGGCCTTCTGACCTTCACTTGTGGTGTGAATGATTAATACAAGTCACATAATTGTAGAATACAAATGTTATTACAATAGAAAGCAAACTTTAACATATATTTCTACGAAACTGTTTCGTGTGAGTTTCTGCCAGTGTCTATTTATAGTGTGCGACAGGGATTTCCTCTGGCTCCCACATTATTTAACATCATCTTCGGCCACGTAGTTCGAGAAGCGTTCCATGGTTGTACCAGAGGAATTTATATCTGGTACATATACAATGGAAGGCTGATCGATGCCCGTTTGCGGTCAAGGAATGCCTCCCTATTGTATAATGCACGCTGATGATCTGGTGGTTGCTACACACTCTGAGAAGGAGTTGGAGGTTCTGCTGCTGAACCTGGAGCGTGCCACGAAGAGATGGGGCCTCGCTATCAGTCCCACCAAAACTAAGCACCCCTGCCTGGGTATTTTTGCATCATCAAATATTCCACCCCCTCAACTACCCCACGAGTGGTGGTGGGGAAATTGTGGAGAGAGTGGAGAAGTTTCTGTACCTGGGCAGTGTGCTTATGGCCAACTCCGCTTTGGCAGCAGATGTCTCACTCCGAATCAGCCGAGCGGCATTATCTTTTCATCAGCTGCGTGACGTGTGTGGAAGCTACCTGGTCTGTCGCTCCACACTAAGCTCTGGGCCTTCTCGGCCACAGTAATGTCCTTCCTTCTCTTTGCTGCGAAGGTGGACCCTTCTTATGGAACATCTGCGACAGTTTGAAACATTCAGGCTTGCCTGCCTATTATCCATCCTGGCTTAACCAGGCTGGATTGTGTTAGGAGCTGACAAATCCTTGAAATATCTGGACACATTCCTATCGGTGAGGTCCTCCGGCGGGCTTGTGAAGAACCTTTCTGGGTAATTGGAGGCAGTCACCCTCCCACAACAACGGAGGGCAGAGGAGCGACGCTCACAACAACGAGCGGGATTCCGGGCGGTTAAAATACAGCAAGCTGGCACAGTAGGGGGGCACAGGTGGTGCATCTGCCAGTCATCTCAGTCAGTCAACCTATGGCACCTGAGTCTGTCCAGTGGCCTCATGTCAGCGAACCGTCACCGCTTCACGTGGCCTCGGAGTACACCTAGCCTGGCACAAGCACCGTGGTGACGTCACCGCCACATTGTGGCGAATTGCGGTTTGTAAACATCGCCACTGGGGAGACAAAGGCGTCTGGGTGTGGTGCTGACCACTCACAACTATCGTGCTCCCTAACAACACTTTCCCAACAGTCTGTTAAGGCTATCGGGGGGATATTTGTCTTTGTATATTGGGGAGCAGCGGTGCAGGGATTTCGTGTATCTGTGTTGGGCGGTAGTGTGGTAAGCGCACTGCGCTACGAACCCGAACATCTGAGTTCAATTCCTGCTCACGACCGCTAATAGTGGTGTGTATTTGAACCGGTCCTGTGGTGTGTAAACATTAGACAAAAGCGACTGGGGGGTGGTGTTGGCCACACACCCCCTCGTGTGCCGTGCCGGCTTTCAAAGGTTAAAGGCTATACGGGGGATCTTTGTCAATGTGTCCGTGTCTCAATGCCTATGTTTTTGTGCGTGCCTGTACTCACGATTCTTTCTCTACCCCTGCTTTCTCACATTTTATTCTCATTCCTCTATTCCAGTTTGTGTTCACCCCCCACCCCACTCCCTTCTTGATGTCCTTTTGCTGCTGCGCAAGAAAACTGAACCCGAACATTTTGATTGCAGGTGCAGTGTGCGTAACCATCGTTACACTGCGGCAGCATCTGTTATCCAATGATAACGCAAAGACAGAACGTGCGCGTCCACCGAGAACAAAGAGACCCTTGCAGTGACGTGAGTGACAGGCTCCTCCCCTCTCCTCTTACCCAATATATTAATGCCCCATCACAAATAACTCCCACTACAGTTATTTTGCTGTGCCTTTTTTACACCTGATGAAGGAAGCTTGTGTTGCCTCCGAAACGTCGTGATAATTATTTTATAATGTTTTATTTTTATTATTTTATTATTTCCCTTCTACGTGACTTTACCGAAAGAATCAAGAAGATGAATCCTTGCAGTCACGAAACCTTTAAATCGAAAATTACTCTGTTGTTAGCGGGTCGAAAATGACCCCCCCCCCCTCTAGTTCCCCGTTCGTGCGGCTAAGATGACTTGCAATGACGGATTGATATCGTTTGCTGGCCGGTTCGAAGTAGAAGACCTCATGTTGGCCTCAGGCCGTATGAAATGAAGCCTTTGGCCTTTCCCCTGGCCCTCGGTCCGCATGTTTCCCCACCGCTGTCCCTGGAGCATGTCCGTTGTGAAACAGCCGTGACACGTCCAGCCCCACAGAGCTGGGGGTTCCGCACCGTTGGACTTGAATGCGCCACGGGGGCAGCACGTGCAGGAAGGCACGCAAGGCAGGGGCGCTTACAATTAAAGAACGTCCGGGTGCAAATATTGAGGCATGAATCATTGTAGGACACGCGTCCCCCCCCCAAAAAAAAATCCAGCAGATATCGCTCACAATCCGGTGATGCAATAATCCTCGCAGCGCCTGCAAATGAAGCAACCCCGCCACAAGTTGTAAGCATGACTTGAAGTTATTTGTCTAGGTCGCAGCTAGACTTGAGTCGGTGGCACATGCCGGGTGGCCACAGTCATATCGAGGGATGCTCTGGAAGTGGTGTGCCGGGTGCGGGAATAGTTTAGGGTTTACCAATCCGAACAGACCCATCTGGCTGACATGAATTCCCTGATTGCAATCGACTAAGGACTGAGCTTTAATCTTGATTTGAGTTTTAGGCTGCACTGCCATTGGAGGGGGCGGGGAGGGGTGATATGTGATCATACTTCACCACACCGGTCAGTAGGAATGATAAATGACATGGGGAATATGCTACTCACACGAGGAAATAACAGGGTAATAAAATAACAAGTTTAATTGCAGTGCAGCGAGTCGTCAGCGGTTGACTCCCTTTGAACGCATTCCAGGAGTTGATTTGAGGATTGTCTGACTGACGTGCAATGATTTAAATGAGACGGCACCTTGATAGCTTATATTGAGGCATGACCACATAGACGCTGCTGCATTTGAAACCCAGTGATGTCCACACCAATGGGCAGGGTAGGGTATACAAGTGTGTGTGTGTGTGCTGGACGTGTGAGCATTCCATGCTACAAAAAGAACACTTTTGTGTTCAGCTCGGGTACTAAGTGAACTAACTGCACGCAAGAGCAGAGGCACGGGCATTATACGTGCTCAGAGCAAAGCAATGCCATTGCGGGTGAATGGACTTGTGAGTAGTGTGGCTGTGTGTGTCTGTTGAGTATGTGGAAGAGCTTATATTTTTTTGAATGTGTGAGCGTCTCTGAGTATGTCTCTTTGTATGCGTGTATGCGTTTATATTTGTTTGTGTATGTCTGAGAATATATAGTTTGGTATGTATATGTATGGCTGTGAGTGTATATCTTGTAAGAGTGTGTGTCTGTCTCTGAGTACTGTATGTATATCTTTGTGTATGAGTGTGTGTGGGGAGCAGCAGTGTAGCGGTCAGCGCGCTGCGATACGAACCCGTGGTCTCGAGTTCGAATCTCGCTCGCGATTAACAACACCGGTGACGATTATCTGAACCGGTCTTGGGCCTCTCCTAGAGAGACTCAGCCTCAAATGAGTACCTGGTGCTGTGTGTGGACATCACCGCCGGCCCGGGCGTGGTGCTGGCCACCCACCCCCTCGTGTGCCACAGTGCCGGCCTTCATAGGTGCTCGCTAACAGCACTTGCCCCGACAGTCTGTCCAGGCTATACGGAGGATTTGTTGTTTGTCTTTGTATGTCTCATCTACTCGTGGGGAGCGGTGGCGCAGTGGTTACCAATCCGGTCACCTAAGTTCGATTCCCGATGACGGCTCACATCAGCAGCGCGCTATTTCAGAACCTATCCGCGCCTTTCTTCTAGGTCGACTTAACCTTAAAATACATTCTCGATTTGAAGTTTTCGGTGCGGTGTTTAATAAACACTAGCGCCGGGGAAACAAAGACGGTCCGGTCGTGGTGCTGCTGGTCACACCTCATCCCACCCACCCCCCCTCCTCTTCGTTGCTTGCGCGCAGTTTCGGCAATAATCTGAGCTCACCGACAGAACCATCAACAACAACAGGAGTCTATGTACGAGGTGGGGGGCGCATCTTTGCGTCTTCAAAATTTTCCCGCACCCCCTGGCACTGTGGTCGCTGTCCGCTGAGCCACGCACGGGCAAGTCGGGGGCGCTCATCCACGAGCCGCGTGGTGCCACTCGGCGCTCGACATCAGCGCGAATGCGTGCGGCGAACAGCGGTGCTGAACTTCTTTCGCGCCGTACGTAGCCACACGTGCTAATCGGAGGTGCGGAGAAAGAACTGCATACAGTGGGGGTTGTGAAGAGTGGGGGAGGGCAGGGATGAAGGCAGCAGCAGCAGCATCATGTGTGTGTATGCATAGCCAATGTTTGAGTATTTGTATGTGAGAGTGTCTCTGTGTGTGCGCGTGTCAGCTGGGGAATAGTAATGATACAAAATCGTCACTCAAGTTCGATTCCCGGCCACGGTTAACATAAGTGGGGAATATCAAAACCGCTTCAGGACCTCTACTAAGTCGACTTGGCATGTAATGCGTAACCTGGTTCGGTCTGTAAGTATCATCATCATCATCAACACGTGGAAGACGACGGCGGCGAGGCTTGCTGCTGTCCACACCACCCATACTAATTGGTAACAGTAAATGCGCACTTGCAGTCAGTGTAGTAGACTACAGGGGAGCACGTTGTCGTCCTAGGCTATGTCCGTGTGTAGTTCGTGAGGGTGTGCGCATGTTAATTGTGTAAGAACGTACGGAACAAGAGTCTCGGAGACTTGACTCCGAAGACATGGAATGTTCGTGAGCGACCCGCTGGTGCTGAGTCGAGGTGAGTACATGCGCTGCTTCTTAACTAACGTACTGAACATTTATTTAAAATAAAGCAGCCTCCTTTCAGTGGGTGGTTAACCGGAGTTTGATTCCCGGCAAAGCGCTAATGACATCAGTGGCGAGTCGTATTTAAACCGATCCTCGTGCGCGTCCTCCGTCTTCACCAACTCGCGCAGACCATCCTGTGAAGTATGGTCAAAATGCGACGTGTATTTTGCCTTGTTATGGCGCAGCATATTCAATCTAAGCTCATGTCATATAGCTATGTAATTGATAGAGTTAAATAACCTGTAGTTTATATTCTTGGTTATTTCGGTAAAGTCACGTAGAAGGGAAATTTCACACCTGATGATGATTGCTTGTGTTCCAGTCGAAACGTCGTGAGAATTTTATTGTTTTATATTTTTATTATTTTATTATTTCCCTTTTACGTGACTTTACCGAAAGAACCAAAAATATGAATCCCTGCAGTCACGAAAGCTTTAAATAAAAACCTGTAGTTTATTTTCTGTTGTTTTTTATGTATGTCCTGGGAATTGAAATTCCGAGGTCGTCGGTTGTTCTATTAATTCTCCCGGCGTGGCAATTGAAAAATAGGCAGGTTTTTCAAATCCCCCGGCCTGTTGGGTATGGTGGGGTAAAGTGTGGGTACTTCTACCGCTTCAGACACGTTTGGCCAGCTTGGAAAAGTCGACCAACATACCCTCAAAGGGCCTCCTAAGGGCCGTCTAGAGCTCCCTCTAGGGGAGCCCGTTCCGTCAGCAGTGGTGTGAGCAAGCAATTGCAAGCGTTGATAATTATCAATGCAACTTGTTAAATTACAAATTGAATGAAGCTGCAAGTAAATTTGCAGCATAATAGAATTAGAGATATAGATACTTAATAGTGAAGGCTGGCTCTATTAGCTGCGTTATATAAAGGGTTAAAATAGTATTGCAAGAAACGAGACAAATACATGTTTAGGGGTATCCTACATTTATGGCTAATTACAGCAATCGAAAAGCCTATTATATTCTTAGATGATTTTTTTTATACGGTCGTGGGCTACAATTAACAACGTGATTATTAACGTTTAATCATGCTACGTGGGGTTTGTATAAAAGGATGCAGGCAGCTGTGACGGAGTGTAACGCATGCGTGTGTTCGTGGGTATAGACAGTGTGATATGATTATAGTCCATCATCATCAGCCGTCATCAATCTACTGCTGGATGTATACCTTCAACCAAGCCCCTGGCCATCTCTCACAATTCTGCAATGGAGTGATCTGCCTCAGTCGTCCGTAACATGAGTATTAAAATACAAATATATACACCCTACCACGTATGTCACTAACACTGCAGTAAAATAGAATAACTATTTTATAGGCGGACGTTTCGAGCAATGGTCCTTCTTCAGATGTGTTAAGGAATGGCAAAAAGATTGACTTAGCCTTATAGTTGATGCTCACACTTTACACTGTTGCGTCTAAGCAATATATATATGTATTTGCCCGATATTAGCTCGTGTCTAGAAAATACCCGTGGCCTGAAACGTTAGCACACGTTTTATTGAACTCTTAGCACAACATACCTCCAGGCTATTAACACAACACACCCTCGGGTGGTGACCACCCAACTAACCACGCTACGGCGGAACTAGACACGGTTCCACTATCCCAGTCCGGACCACAAGCTGGGTCCCAGACCGCGTGGCTGGAGGCTTCTTCAAGCTTGACGTGGATCTCGGTAAGAACCCTCTGGGGGCCCCCCTTATATCGGGCCGGGCTGGGGCTGGCTCCGCCTCTCGCCCCGCCCACCTTCTCTATCTCTCTCGCCCCTTGCCCGAAGGCTCTCGAGAGTTCTTCTCGGACCATGTGACCACCCATTGGCTCCCTCCACCGGTGGCCCCCCTCCAGTATCATCCGGTCACATGTCCCCAGGTCAGCCATAGTAGCATGCCCCAACGTAACCCTAGCTGGCTGACACTCTCTCGCTCTGTCAATGGGAGCCCGCACTGCACGCTGTGCGTGGTGCCACCGCGTTTAACCAATCATCATCAGGTGTGAAAACCACACCTGATGATGATGATGATTGTGTTGCAATCGAAACGTCGTGAGAATGTAATAATTGTATTTTTATTATGTTATTATTTCCCTTCTACGTGACTTTACCGAAAGAACCAAGAATACTCTAAGCATTATTTAACAAATGTGTGTAAGAATACAATAAATTAGCACTATTGTAATAAAATAACTTTATATGCAGCATACAGGACTGTGAATTTACCGTTTATGCTCTATTTTTACAATATACCTACAATTTAATTGATATCAAAACACGTAATGGGAAAAAAGCAATTGCTTTGCACACACTATAAATTACTTAAAATAATGACAAATACAATTGTATCTGCAGGATCAATAATGTATTTCAATTACTAATAAGTGAAATGAAAATTTACGGAATTTTCAATTTTCAGTTATATTAAGGCTAAAGATTTTCTGAAATATAGGTTGAAAACTCATTTATTTAGATCTGACTGATTTTCATTATAATGATTGTCTAAAAGGGTTAGAATTCTGGTTTTCTATATGTATACCGTATTCGATTATATATTAAACGAGAAAACACTAACAAAAAGAAATTGTCCAATGTGAGTCTCTAAAGTTTTCAAGACAATTTGGGTCTTTTTGTTCTTGAAATTCGACACTACGACGTTAGTTTTATCTGGAGGCTTTGAAGGTTTTATATGAAAGTTTAAATATGAATGTGTTGAATGACAGTGAATACAATTACGGAATGACATTTTCAATAACTACAATTTTTGATACTTTTTTGAAAAGTGTGACGCTAAAGCCATTGGAAAGCGAGTACAGTGAACCACCGGTTACTACTGCTTCCATGCATTCAGGTCCTATGGTAATCAAGGAGTGTCAGCCAAGGAATGGAACGCATCCGAAAGAAGACCACCGAGGTAATGATGCGATGAAATCAGCTCATGTGCAGGTGCGAGGTGTATTACTCCAGTGCAGGATCCAGCAGTGGATTGACCATGGGTGATGATAATTATAAACTTGACTTAAAGCTTTCGTGATTGCAGGAATTTATACCCTTGGGTCTTTCGGTAAAGTCACGTGACTTTACCGAAAGACCCAAAAGTATGATAATTATAATATTAATAGGATGTCTATGAATGGATCGCAATGCATTTCACGTTCCGTATCTCGCTGGTCTCTCTGCAGAAGATGTTCACGCAGTCGTGTGAAGCAGACGCTTTGGAAGAGATGCACTCTCTGCACTATCCCGGCAGTGCTGCACTGCGGCTCGCTTCGGGGGGTCCACTATGCTGGGACCCCGAGTGCAGTGGTTCCTGTGGGTACGGGGAGCCCCTGTTGGAATCCCGGGAAGTGGGGTTGTTTGGCGGGCAGCCCAGAGCCCTGCACTGGCCTCGGAGGACGCTGGACGCCCTTGACTCGGTGGGCAGTGTCCTGGCTCACAGGTAAGCACGTGTGTACTGTGTGGGGAACGTACGACCCGCGGGTCAGACACATGTCGCGACCTAATTTTATATAGACGTACAATGTGTACGCATGTGTTTGAGATGTTTGTCTTCCGCTCAGCTATATGCAGCTGAAATCTTTCAATTTTCCCTATTTCAAAGAAGCACGGGGAAATGTTAATGTCCACGGGTTAAACATTCCATATTCCTATCGCAGGGGACAGAAGCTCAATAAAATTAGCACTGGCAACGTCCCACAAAGTGTCGGCTATTTTATCTTCCCCGGAGTGATGATGGGCCCAGTTATTCCCTGATACCCGACTTCAAATTTCTTTTTGGTTCTTTCAGTAAAGTCACGTAGAAATAAAATGAATAAAATATTAGAATACAACGTTTCGATTGCAACATAAGCAATCATCATCAGGTAGAAAACAAACCGAGTGAACTTCTAAATTTGAGAGAGAGACAAAACACAGACACGGAGAAACATAGACAGACACACAAGCAGAGAGAGACAACACAGAGACACACACAGAGATACACACAACATAGACACACAGAGACCCAATTACTCTGTGTCGAGGCCTTAAATAGAGGAGGAGGGGGGGCAGAGAGAGAGGTGTGGGTCTGCTGGAGCAGAGAAATTAGCATGTGAATGAGAGAGCTGTGTGGAAATCCACCCCGAAGCGGCCGGGGGAGAGAAAGAGCGAATGGACCTATGAGAGTCTGGTAAATTTTAGAGAGAGAAATAGGCAGTTTGAGAAAACAAACTTAGCAAATTTTTGGAAATGTAATGCAATGCAACGCAGAGAGTCGGCTAACACACAGTTAACGCATAGCCTGGTTGAATACGTTCTCCAAAGAATGCTAAATTAGAAGTTAAGTGTGAAATTTGACAGAAACACAGAGAGAGAGAAAACAAACTTACATTCTCCCCGTAGAGGTGGTTCAAACTTGATTTGAAGCTTTCGTGACTGCAGGAATTACTCTTTGGTTTTATTGGTAAAGTCACGTCGAAAGAAAATAAATTAAATAATAGAATACGACGTTTCGATTGCAACAAAGAGTAATTCCTGCAGTCACGAAAGCTTCAAATCAAGTTTTAAATTTCTGCTCTTGCAGTGTAATGTCATGTAGCTGTAGGTCTTCCATTGGGTGAATAGCAATACCTGTAACAGTATCAGTATCATGGTACCAGGCTTCCAGGTGTGAAAACATAGGTTTCCGTCTTGACTAGGGTCAAATTTAGCTGCAGTCACTCAGCTAAAGCAGGGCTGGGGAACGTCCGGCCTGCGGGCCGCGAAATCATTTGGGTCTAGCCCTGCCAAGGCAACCGCAGGCGAGACTCGAAATTCAATAAATCTAGGAGCAAACCTGGAAAATCAGTTGCGAGTAGCAATATCATCAATAGCCAGCTAACATCACACGCCTCGCCAAAGAGAAGCAGTTCCAGCTATCACATTAGGGGCGAGAAAATTAAATGTTTGACGAAATTTAACAGGATAATTTTGAAGTTGATCATTTTGTATGGCCCGCGAATGATGTTATAAATATCCAAATGACCCTTTGCAGAAAAAAAGTTCCCCACCCCTGAGCTAAAAGATGATTCCTCCTCCCATGTGGAGGACTCGGTCTCCCGTCTGACTGTTTCGTCTCATCCACACTCTGTGTTCAAGCACCACACTGCAGCTCACATCAGCTCTCACCACACCACAGGTCACCTCACTTCACTTTCTGCATCTTCGATCACACCGCTTGACTCTCACCACCTCACAGTAATCTTGGTCAATTCGAGAAACGCGTTACCCTCTTATCTATTATTACACCTTTAGTAGTGCCGCTTGTTGCTGGCCGCTGTGCGTTTTGGACCTGTGGCTCAGCAACCGTGAAGCACGTGGTAACCACTCCCCATCACTCTCACAGAAGACACGTGGTACCCAACGCGTCCTCCTGTTACCGTGGAAACGAACCCCCCCCCCACCCCTAACCAATCAGCGTGCGAGATCACCCCCACCACTACCACCAGCAGCACGCCGCGCGTTACCACAGCAACGCCACGGCGACCAATGAGCATGCAGCGCGTCTCCCCCCCCTCGCGCGCGTTGCCGTGACAACGGCGCACGACCAATGGGCGCGCGGTATGGCGTGTCACGTGACGGGAACGTCGGCACGAAAGGGTGGCAGCAACATGGCGGCGTGGCGAGGGGAGCGGCCTGCAACGTCTCCGCGGCCGCGATAAAGGCAGCGAGCCCCGCTTCACAGGGGCGGCACGGGCGGTCGGGGTGTGCGGGCTTTGAGAGGGAGGTTTGGAGGGAGGTAGAGGAGACAGGCGAGGTAGGGGGAGGGGGGGCAATGGCCGGCCGAGCGGAGTCTCGGGGCGACGAGAAGGAGGAGGAGAAGAAGCGGCTGCAACTGCAGCAGCGGCAAGAGGAGGGTGGAGATGGAGGCAGCAGCTGGGACGGGAGCGACTCTGGTTCCTGGTTCAGCGAGTCTGAGTAAGAGGGCAAGGGCTCGTACCGGGTGAACCGGTGTGTTCAGTGCCAATGTAATTGTGACAGCCGCAGTAGCAGCACGAGTAGATGGAGCGAGATGGAGACTGGATTAAACGGTGGAGAATGGTCCTTTGGCTCTGAGTAAAGGAGGGGGAGTGCTTTGTGTTAGTGTAGTAATCAAAATGATAACACAAGGAACAGAAGGCGTGTAATAATAGCGGCAAGAGGAGCGTGTAGATGTAGGCAGCAGCTGGGACGGAAGCTTGCCCCAGAGTAATGTGGGTGGTTTGTTCCGGGCAGATGGATATGTTTCGTGTTAATTTTAACAATGACAGTCACAACAACAAGCAGCAGCTGGCACGTGCAAATATCACACGTTTGCATGTTTTGGCTACCAGCGAGCATAGGAGGAAATACATTTACTTATCCTGTACAGTAGTTGTTTCTGTACTGTCTTGTTTTAACCTTAATTTTCGTGCATGAGCATAAAACAAATCACAGCCACATCTATAATCAATTATATATGTGTATTCTAGTCAATGGACTCGTTATATTGGTTAACATGATCCCGCCAAAGGAATGTGGAATTTTCACCAAGTGATATAACTTTAACTTTTTAAATACTGTACATATTTGAATTGACGAAAGATATACTAAAATAATTGTATTATTTCCCTTCAACGTGACTTTACCGAAAGAACCAAGAATATAAAATAAAGTAATTTACAGTTCTTTGACATGGAGCTGTTTAACCATGATAACTAAACTATTTTACCAGGTAAGGTCAACTGAGCTATTTAGCTCTTTTTCAGAAGCGACCTGGCGACAAGTTATAGCTCAACGAATTGTTTTATGATGTGGAAATGTATATCAGCCACCTACCTCTAAACGCATGTTTCTAAATGTGGAGGGGATAACCGGAGGACCAGGAGAAAAATCCACGCGGCCACGGGGAGAACCCACAAATAATCCACGACCTCCTGTACACTAGGCGAGGTAGTTCACATCTCGCCACTGTGGTGCCCCAAATACAATGAAGACACTGGGTTTATCGTGCGAGTGAGCTTACCACTGCGCCACCGCCTACAGTACGTGTACAGTAAATTATCGTGACTATCAAGGAAAGCTTTGCTTAGCCCCAATACCATTCTCGAGGGATACTAATTGGGATATTTGGGAATATTTTTGTTTGAGTCTTCTGTATGAAAAACACCCTGGAGTGATCAGAAAAAACCCCAAATGAGGGGATTTTGACATTTCTCTCTGCATGTGGACTGTCAGCAACTTACTTGTACTGCCTCCTACAGGCATCGCGGTGTCCTGCATGTCCTGCGTGTAGCTTATCCTGCCTTAAACTTAAGTGTTGGTGTCTGATCAAATTACAGTTGCACATGAACGCACCCAACCGGTGTGGCAGATATAATCCGTTTATGTTCAAACTTAACATCAGTTTATGGTCAGTTGAGACACAACGTCGTTTTGTGTAATCTGTAGATCAGTTGATAAAAGGGCCAGATCCAGAAATAATTCATAATACCCCATTTAGAATATATTTTTGCGTCTGTTTACTGTTTAAAATATACTCGTGTATATGATGCTGCAAATGCTGGTATGCAATAAATGCTTACATTCAGGAGAGAGATGATTAAGATTCAGCTGTGCTTGCAAGGAATTATCTGGGCCATAACAAGTCAGGCATCATTACAATTCGTGTCCATGACGTTTGCTGAATAGACGACTATTTACGTTTTAAAAAATCATGTTAAATGACTGGATGATGAAGGCCCTTCCTTAATTGCGATAGCCAGGTCCAATTTCCCTAATAGCTGACACCACCATAGGTACTCAGCATTAAAAGTGGCTCGAGGCTGGAGGGACCCAGACTACATTAATATCTTATTTGCATTTACCACTGATCCAGGTTGCATACTCGTGTATTTACACATCCTTTGGTGATAATATTTACAATTGTATACTTCTCACGTGGGGATTGAAACTGCACACTTTGTGGATTGAACACAACAAAAACGGCCGCATTTCACCACTAAGTGATGGTTATGTTTCCAATGCTGGTGCCAGGCTAGGTGTACTTTGAAATCATGCAATCCTCAGAGGCAGATGGTCACGGGACAGACTCAATTGTTTTAAGTTACATGGATTAACAAACCATCACTGTCATACAAACAGATATCACTTGTACGTCCTAAAACGAGTATCAAAACACATTGAACCTGATTCCCATCTTGATGAAATGGCTGAAACATAGCATTGGCGATATGATCCTTATAGTGGTACCCCGGGGTACCAAATAATACAAAATGGCCGAGGAATTAAATATTTTGTTTCTGGGACACTATTTTTTCCAGGGGTGTACTCAACTCCTCGACTGGGCAACCAATCAATCCGCGATGTCGAAACGCAGCGAGGAAGATTGCGCTGAAACCCTGAATGCTCGTATGCACCATAGTGCATCGTGTACAGCTCGTCGAGATGAGTCGATTGCCGCATCGCTGACCATCAACAGACTAAAAATGACTGCATCACTGATATGCGAGAGCCGGGGTACTATGGTAGCCCCGGGGTACCGCCATAAGGTTCAATTGATCCCATTCTTTGTGATTGATGCCTTTGACCATCAACTGGAATGTGCTTGATCTCATCACATCACAGGAACTAAGCAGGTTGGGGCCTGCTTACTGCTTAGATAGGCGACCAACATGCGTACAACCATTTTTCGTAGGCTACTTCAAGGCTACGTTGTCAGCAGAGAGTAGTGGAGAAAAATCAGTTGTCCTGCGCTATGCTCCGAAGTATATGCTCCCTACCTTTACCAACCTGCACCATCCAGTTTGATGAACAACACTCAACCCAGTTTAACACGTAGGCTTTCGCGACCAATATCCACAATACAGGTTTTTTGTGTTAGATTGCGTAAATATAAATGTGTCGTTAAACCCGCCACCGTCAGACACAGCCAATTATTAAGCTTTGTCACGTAAACAGAACATGTCAGTTCGTTACTAGTACAGCACACCGGTGTGTTGGAGAGCAAATCCACAACATTTACAATCCGAGTACGACGTTTCACCAGGAATTACAACCGGCATCATCAGGCGGCAGCCTGATGGCGCTGGTTGTCTCCAACACACCGGTGTACTTTGCTAGTAATTGGCATGTTCTGTTTACGTGACAAACCTTACTAATTGGCTGTGTCGGGTGGTGACGGGTTTAACGGTACATTTATATTTATGCGATCTAACCCAAAAAACCTGTATTGTGAACACTTAACCCCCACAACTCACCCGTTGTGAAGAGGCCCTCATCCAGCAGTGGATTGACGAAAGAGTTGCACATTTACATACATTGGAGATGGATACGTCAATACACTTTTCGTTATGTCAAATTGCAATATTTGTTAAGGTGACAATCTTTACAAATGACATTTAGCAAGTGATGGTCAGTGTCTGAGTATCTCCCTGCACTGTGCTGTCTGTCCGCCCAGTGAGCTGGAGCCAGAGTGGCTGGATGAGGTGAAGCCCAATGGAGAGCTCTTCTACTTGGAGCTGAGCGAGGGCGAGGAGACGGCCGCCCTGGCACAGGTGGAAGAAGAGGCCGGCATTGCCGCACGCTCGAGTGGTGGGGCCCCCGGCCAGGATGCCGCCCGGCGCAAAGACGGGGGGAGACCCAAGCTGAGAAAGTTGGCAGACATCCTGCGCAGGTGCGTAGGCTTTTATTGTTATTATGGTTTTTAATGCTTTCCAAGAAAGGTTAAAAGCATAAATGTTTCGGCTCTTTCTAAAATGGGGCCACAATAACTCAATACTTATTTTGCTATTTGGCACTTATCCCATATGTAATAAAGGTCGTGGAAGCGACTTCTGGAATCCGGTCTTTATTTGTCTTTCTTTACAACACTCCTTCACGCTGCTGACAGACAGCGTGAGAGGGATAGAGAGAGAGAGACACGCGCGGCCACGTGGCAGCCTGGACCCCCGCTCCCGCGTGGCCTCTCCCTCCGTTCGTTCCAGTTCTGACCACGTGTTGTTCGTCTCCACCCCTATTTAATACCCGGGTCATGTGGTACCTTTCCACCAATCCTGGTTAACCTCTATGGAATCTTCCAGACTCCATCGTAGGCTCCCGGGACCATGCCCCTGACTCGTCTCCCCATTGGCTGTGGCTAAAGCCAGCAGAACCAATCCTCTACTTACAGATGTCACCTTCCCATTACGTTAAGGCCACGCCCCTAGGCTTCCCCCCCATTGGCTATGGGCCAGGACCGGCAGAGCCAATCATCGTAACAAGTTGTGATCAGCGACCCGGATATATCCTCACATTACACATAGATAACTATTCAAAGGCTTTCTTCCCATGAACTGAGATTGGATAGCAGAGCTGCTATTCAATCTCAGTTGTCTCCCCTTCATCTATGGACGTATTGCTTTCTGCACACCTGGCATGAGCACTTGCATTATTATCACTCATCAAACGTTTCCAAAGAAATTGCATACTGTAATTAATAACATCCTCGCGGATGTACTAGGAGGAAGACGGCTCGCCGAGAGCTGCCAGCCGATGGAGCGAATGGAGATCGTAAAGGCCACTCCGGCGACACTGTCTTCACCAAGGGCCCTGGTGACGCAGGAGACGGAGGCGATGACGCTCCTCCTCCTCTGGTGGTGGCTCGATTGCGCTTCCGCGACGTGACCGTCTACGTGAACCCCCTGCGCCGGCCGACGGGGGAACGTGACATCCGCGTGGGAGAGGAGGCCCCCCTGCTCGGGTCGCTCCTCGGAATCTTGCATCGCGCGAATGGAAGGCAAGGGCGCGACGCGCGGAGTGGGAGGAAGAGTCGCTCGGAGGACTCGGTGGCACCGATTGCCGACGAGAAGATCTCTGTGCACGGCCTCGTGCATGGAGGAGCAGCCATGGAGAGTGGGAAGATTTACATAGGTGAGTACTTGCGCGCGGTTGTCCTCTCATTGCTGGGGGGGTGATACACACTGTCAATGTGTTAATTATAGATGGGATATCCGATTATTTATATAATCGATGACCCGACTAATCAAATAAGATGACAAAAAAAGTTCTCGCGCGTCTGTTTCCATGTGTGCAGCTGGATGGGAGGTGATAGGTGAGGCTTGGTGATGTCATCGGCATCATCAGCTGCATCATGGCATATTGGTGGTTTCCTGGCTTCAGGGAACAGGTGGCCGCCATATTTAAAGAGTAATTTACCACAAAGAGTAGCCAATATCGATGAACTAACTAATTGTTACATCTCTAGTTTCAAGCGGCCTGATAAAGTGCATCATGCCTTTCGCATGTGTATTTATTGCATAGTTTCACGATAAATACTTGAAAACTGATTTTTGGCAAATTTGGTATATGTGTGTTGAGCTAAAGATTACATCCATGTCAGTGTCATTTTGTATAGTTGTTTAAAAACATATATTTTGGTGAACTCTATTAACCAACTGAGAGCCCATGGAAACAAACGTTTCTTCTGCAAGAGAGACCTGGGGTTTTGGGTTTGATGAAAAATGCCTCAGTGTTGGAAAGCAATACAACTGTGAAAACTCAAATAATGTGTTTTTTTTAGTGTTCGTGCCAGACTTAGGATCATTCGACCAGAATATTCCAACAGAGTGATAAAGCATTATGAATTTTACAGTGGTTGGCGTTTCCTGGCAAAGACATTACAGAGAATGTTTTTAGAAAAACAGCACAGTTATTAGTTTCTCTGCTGGCTGCATCATGTTCGAATGCAGACATCTGCTACCATTACCCAAGTAAAGCTCACAACATGGTGTCAAAGTATGACCTATTTTCAAGGCTTGGGAGAACTTCATGGCTTTCACAAAATTGCTTTGAAAAATGGAACATGTGAGTGATTGCAGCCATACGAAGTGAAAATAGCCTGTCAAGTGTATTTGTACGAACTATAATCTTAAATGGCAGAGTGGTTAGCGCATGAACCCAGGGACCTGGGTTCCAATCCCAACAATGGATAAAATGCACTGGCCAGCATGGGGAAGTATGACCAAACAACCCTCATAACTGACCTGCCATGGGGTAGCCTTCATCCAGTATTGAAGTGATTGCTGTCTGTAAAAATTGTAAAATACTGTTTTTAACCACAACCCTGCTTTTGCCTGTTTGGAATCAACATGTTTTCTGGGGTAACCATACATCATTTCATAAACTTTAGCAAGAGGCTAGTGAGTGTGAATATCGAGGGAGTGTTACATTTATAGCTCTCTGATGTGTTTTTGAATTGTACTGCGTATTGTTCAGCATGATGAACAACCACAAAAAAACACTAAAACCCACGTAGTATCACAATCAGTTTCCATTAATGGTGATGGGCATTAACATTGCTGAACATTCCCATGTCTCTCTGTGCTGTGCACTTGCGGTTTTGGCGGCATAGGCGACTCTCTGGTGGCGGTGAATGATGTTGATGTGACGACCGAGAACATTGAGAGGGTCCTTTCCTGCATCCCCGGCCCCATGAAGGTATCGTCAGCTGTAGTCATCACCCAATTTTCCACCCATCCTTCCTTGCTTGATACTTACTACTCTGATTTCTTTAGAACTGCTGTTTGTGTTCAGTTTGTTGTCGTTCACCCTCCGATTAGCATGGTTGGCTACGTATGAAAGACGTTCAACATACGTATATACAACATGTGTATTTAGGCTAAGTTACAAAAGCCATGTTCGTCATTGTCACGTCACGGTCCAAATTTTCCATCTTTGAAAATTGCTTGTAAATTAACTAATTGGGTAAAATAATGTAGCAACACTGCCCCCTATTAGTAGGCTCTACCCATCTCATAAACATGGCTCCTTCGTGATAACCTTGTAGGAAAATAATTGCACGAGTACCAAATCTATTCATTCTAATTGTCATTTACATGTTTGCTAAATGCTAATAGGAGATATGACCATGCTTGCACGATACATTGAAGTTTCCATCCTGCTCCTTTGTAGCTGAGTGCACTGTACTAAACATTGATAAAACTTACACCACATATTCCTTAACTAAGGCTTGAATGCTGATGAGCTCTTGTAATACATATAAATGCTTCGTACATCTACACAAATACATTTAAGTTGCTGAAGCACATAGGCCCATTAGCAGAATGAATTTCTCAGCTTGTGATGTTGTGTAAAATTACAAGTCTTCCAGTGCTGTGTACACGCCAGGCCTGTCGCCTTCTGCATTATGTATTTTTTTGAACTGGGACTAAAAAGGCCTTCTCTTGTGTTTCCCCACTCATGCCTGAAGCAGCATGTCAAGCTGAATGCTGGATTCCTGAAAGACTGTCACGTTTGCGGTGCTTTGTGATGTTAATTGGCAGTTTCGCATGCCGTCCGATTACGTTGGGCGATGGCTTAAGTGATGCATTGAAAGACGTAGGATGAAGTTTTACCGTGCATCATGTGCGAGCCAAATACCATTTTCTATTGTGGATATTGAGTACATCTTCCACTTTTAAGAAGTGGCACTCAAGATAATTTTGTTCTGACAAGCACTACTTGCAGTGATGTTTTAAAATACTGTACTCCAAAATATACTATTGCACCTATAATCTGTCTTAAATTTGTGATACTGATATTAAACATCACTGCACTTGCATTGTATGTCATATTTGTAAAAAATATTGTCACAAAAATATAAATGTATTAATAGGCTACTGTGTTGTCATCACTTTTGTTGATTTATTTAGTAAATATCTTATCTTCTTACATCCACCAGTGAAGTTAATCGCCATCCGCATAGACACAAGACCTTTGCATCAATGTCTGTGGTGTTTTTATTTATCGATTCGTTCATTCCTGAGAGCTAATCACTGCGCACGATGACACTGTGGCCTGGCTCAGCCATGTACGCGTACACGAGAGGAAGGAGAATGTCCATTGTTTGTGCAGGTAAGGCTGACAATGGAGGTGGAGGGAGGTGCAAGCGCTGGCCACGGTAGAGCGGAGGGTGATGAGGAGAGTTGCGCCGTCTACTCCCACTCGGGCCTTGTGAGGCTGTTGAGCGGGGAGGACACAGCCGACCTGCACGCTCGCCTCTCCTCGCACCCCCATTCCGCCATGTTCCTCAGCCTGCGTCTCGACTCCGAGTCCGCCTGCGAGGAGGTCAGGCCTTTTTTTCTATCACTGGCTGATTCGTGGTGTCGCATGCTTGTAATACGCCGCTTTTGCAGGTCAGGGTTGGATGATCACGCAAATTTGTGAAATTCACGAAACCCGCCGGGCTGTGCGGTAGCGATTTAAATGGTTTATGCTCCCGACTTTTAAATTATTTTACCACATGCCGATTAAAAACAAAATCGCATCAATTTAGTCTTTTTGTTAAATATTTTATGAAGTGGCATGATTAGCTTAGAAAATCAGTATGCAGTGAAAGGTTCAAAAAGCGGCAGCTAACCGCTTAGATAATTAATGGTTGGCATGTATGAGATGTCAGTACTGCAAGTGAATTGATAATATTTGTGCAGAGCTTAGAGAAGTATGCCTTTGTTTTTATTTAGCTCTCTAGTTTACTCCCACCTGAAGCCAAACACTGATTTATGGAATTATTTTTAAGCAAATTAATGAGTGTTTACATGTGGGAGGAAACCGGAGCACCCAGAGAAAACCTGCGCTTGTGAGTGGGCAGTACTCTATCCCATACCTATCGAGATTAGTCCACGTATTTTCCTACTGCCTTCTCTTGGTAAGACAGGGTATATTGCACCTTGATGACTATGTCAATGGAGTTTTACAACATGTGTGTGATTCACCAAACTTCACCTCGAAGATGCCCTGGCCATGTTCAGATAACATTTTTGGAGTTGGGTGCTTGGCCAGGATTTGAATGTGACTCGCGGGAACTGCAGCTCAGTCTACGAACCTCTTCACACCCTGTTCATTATCAGCATATGCTGCAGTCGGTTAAATGGAGCAATTCAGTCTATATTCTGACATGGGGCTATAGACCGATATAACGTTGGTTTTTGCGCTTGTGCTATACAGCTCTCCGATGTGTTTTCTGTTTTTACCGTGTGTTCGGCAAAATGTCTGCCAATTCGCTTCACTTCTTGGGCGTTTCTTCAAGACCTGAAGAGGCTCTCAACACGTGGAGCGAAACCTCGGACAACTTTTGCCAAACAACACCCAGTACAATCTGAAAGCCTATTGGACAGCTGGACTGATTGATATATGTTTGATGAAAGCACTATGAGGCCAATAACCTACATTACCCGTTGCTTAGTGGCAGGCGGTAAAAACACGTACACGGCGATTTTTAGTTTTTGTTGTCTGAACGTAAGACGAGGGTTGCCTTTAATTTAAACCTTTGTGGTGCAACCGTGCAGAGCCGCAGAGCGCCAGCACGCATGGCTCACTTATCGCCGTCAAGCCGCGCAAAGTTCATTCGGTCGTTTGTCCCACGTCCAAACAAGAGCGCCTGACGTAAATGTGATTCTCTACCAAGACGGACGAGACTTGGAGCGCATTGCTCCGGCTTTTTGTATGCTGCGGCGGTAGCGATGCCACGCCGGCACAATGGCACATGGAGAGCGAAGCGGGCTGTGTTTGCCGATATGTGTCGCGATCATTGTTTCTTTCAGTAGTGTAAATCCTGCAGTCAATACAGGGCGAATTCCCACTTTTACATTGGCGAGGACGCGCGCCCCCGAGTCGTTGACATGTTTTGGCTAAACACACTTGGCTTGATAGTCCACTTGCATTTTTAAATGATGATTGCAGAGTAAACAAGCAGGTGTTTGGGTTACCTAGAAACCACTACTGATAACAAAAAGCTTTTACGGCGGCTCCGATTCTTTGAGCTTCAGAAAAACGATTCATCCGTGTCTGTGTGTATATCGTCTGCTCCGTGAATGCCGACATGTTTGCTTTTGAAACGCTCACCGTGTTTTCTTCAATTGGACCTCCATGGGAAACATGTGCACTTACATGCGAGTCCTGTTACTGCGGCCACGTTTCCATGGGTGAGCCTGCCTCTGCCAGCCTTCATGTGTGGCAGTGCCCAGGATACCTTTGTCACATCTTGGAGCTCATTTTCTAATGTTTTTCATAAGCAGCGCACATGTGTTGATGGGACTCATTATATTTGCCCAAGGACCCAATTTACTTGGAGATTCGTCTGAAGTAAACTACCATTCGGTGGTAGAGCCATGGAGTGTGCAGGAGTCTGTAATTGCACCAGGGCTCACATACCACAGGGCCCAGGCACCGGGCTACACAGAATGGGGATATTGGACAGATGCCCCATTTCATTTCATGCACCAGGGACCTTACCAATCATGCTATGGTCCTGCTAACATTGCAAGTGTGCACGTGTTGTATAAGAATGATATCCATGCCTTGAGTGACAATGCCACCTAGCAAAGCTGTGTGCTTGTCTGTTCAATTGTCAACTGTTGCGACATCACTCGTCTTGCTCTGTGTCATTTGATGGGATCAGACTGGGAGCGGTGAATGCATTTCTCCTTGCCGGGCTGTCGGTGGCTGGTTGCGTGACTGCTGAAAGGCTCCGTCTCATCAGCGTGCGCCTTGCTCTGTATTATTTGCCGTTCGTGTATGCCCCTTGTGTGCTCTCCTTTCTCCTCCCACTTTTCTCTATGGCGAGGCAGCTCTGGGTGGGCTGCGGCAGTAGCGCGATCGGCCGAGTAGGTGTGTGGGCCGGAGCGCTGTTATTGGGTTGATGGGGAGAGTGAGGCAACGGGCGCTGTTTAGGATGGGAAAGGGGAGTAACTCTTTTATTTATGTTTTGTTGAAGCCTAAACTTCGATGGGTGTTTGAAACCGTGCAAAGTAAAATGGGCCGTCGAGTTCTCAGGAACCTCTCGGCACAGTGCTTCAAGAGGCGAGCCTCGGTGGTGGTGGTGGTGGTGGTGGAAGGCTCCTGGGCTGGGTTATGAAAGCGCTTGTGCTCGGAGCGGCGTAGGGCCAGGC
Source organism: Entosphenus tridentatus (assembly GCA_014621495.2). Classification (NCBI taxonomy): domain Eukaryota; kingdom Metazoa; phylum Chordata; class Hyperoartia; order Petromyzontiformes; family Petromyzontidae; genus Entosphenus; species Entosphenus tridentatus. Next base: position 7,251,427 of record CM025639.2, on the reverse strand, counting down.
TCTCCAGTGCTAATTGCCTCGGGGTGCTGTTTGTGCTCTGTGGAGCCCTTTGTGCTGCGTGTAGCCCTTTGTGCCGGGCAGCAGGGGTTAGCTTTGCACTTGTGCTGTTATCCCCCGTAGGGCTTTTTTCAAATTCTTACAATTCTAGAAGAGGGCACAGACTTTCAGCACCAGTCCCCTAGTCGTTGAAATACGAAATGCATCTTTGTTCATAATAAAAGGTGCAGCTTGTGTAATGTTAATGGTTCACTTAAAATATACATTGTTGCATAAGCAGAAATACACACACATCAACTGTGGTAAGAAATATTTAATGTGTCACATCCAGAAATGTATTGTTTTAATTGGTTAGCTCTAAGTATTGTTTCATGTAATAATCACACATTTATTCAGGAAAGCCTCACTGAATCTTGTGTTTTTTCAAGATGGTCCTGCATTTAGATGTCCATCAATTTGTATTTTTGAGTGTATGCCATAGTTTCCAGCATGTAATGATTAATCCCCATTGTGATTGAATGAATTGTGATAATTCTGGGTAACTATTCAATTCAAGGATAGGTTATGTTTTACCATTAAAGTTAATTAGAGGCTCTAGTGGCTGCAGGGCTTACATGAACCAATTACACAGAACGCATCATACTACTATCAAAAATAATTCATGCCTCAAGTTTATTGGCTGGCTGCTAGTTGGGCTCGTCTACAACCCAACAATAACTCGGTTGTTAGTGATTGTGGGCCTTTTGCCACTGAAACTTGCTGGGTAACTGGCTAAACTCAATTTTTTGTGTGACAAATAAAAGTTTAATTGAAATAGCGGAAGACGTTTGGAGGACATAATAGCGACACCAAAGACGTGGGAGTGGCGAATACAGAATCATAAGTTGAATATCCGAGTAAATTACCCATTGAGCTCTACTGCTCTTTTTCAAGGGTGACTTGACCAGCAGACGGACACGGCAGCAAGAGTTGATACGTACAATATTAAAAAAAATATATAAATAAAGTAATTCAAATCAAATGATCTTGCAAAACAATTTTGTACATTCGCATTTGTATTATTTTGACCTCAATAATATCTGTTGAAAAGAGTACAAAGATGTCAGAGTGATAATCCCCAGAGAAGAGTCAAGTTGGTTCCAAAACTTTGGAGCAGCTGCATAAAAAGCTTTTACACCAAGTTTTGTACGAAATCTAGGAATCGTGAACAAACAATCTGATAAATAAAGTGCCTATCTACAAAATTGGGTACATTCAGAGTGATTTGGTCATAGGCAAGAGCCTTTTAGTCCCAATGACCTCACAGCTGGTTTTAAATCAAGTTTGACCACAACTCCTGCTCAAGGCCGTCCTAACAAAATCTGGAATGACGGCATAAATGAGGACTTGAAAGAGAAAACTGTAGGTCTAGAGGAAGCGATTGCCATGACCACAGAAATAAATGCAAGAGGTTTGTCCAGTCCCATCATCTGTTGCCATGTGACGATATTATGGAAGAGGAGAGAGAGTGCTTTCCTCCACATGTTCTCGTGATGTACTAGCATGTGCTGAGTGCGTTCCGTGCCACTGCTCGTGCATTGTGCAGGAGGACATCATCTACTCGTTTCCACGGAGGGGACCGGCGGCGAGACTCAGGGCGGTTCGAGGCATCTTCCTTACGCTGAGTGACATGCTGCCCCGAGTCACAGGCGACTCTGTCCGCAGGTGACTACTAAGCAGGGGTTGCGACAGATCACTGGGTGGCTCAGGGATCAGCACACCTAGATCTTTGGTTTGGACTTGGGTTTCAGCTGCCTGTGATTAAACCAGATTCTCAAGTCCAGTGAGTCATATAGTCTTCACCCAGTCACGATTGACTGCACAAAATATTGATTGCATTAATTTTGGCTGTTCACTAAATGTGGTGTATTCCATCCCCAATGCTTATTTTAGTTTGATTGGCGTGTAACGAGAAATCTTTGCTGGAAATTAAATGCTGTGTGCCCAGTGTGGATAAGAGACCATTTGTGTGATATCAGATATTCCGTGACGTCATCTTCCGATGCCATTCTCTCACACAGGAGTAAGAGGAGTGAAGTACTCACTCTTAGCTTCAACGTTTCTAATCGATATTCATTTGTCTCATGCCATGATGCTGATAACATCATCACGCAATGGGAGAGTTATATGTGAGAAAGCAAAAATGTTGAACAAAAATTAGGGGTCACTTAGAGTGCGGGGAAGAGAGGTCATCTGGACCTCGAGTGCTGGGATGTGTATTATGTTTTGAATGGCTCAGGCACAGCGATTACCCGCATCGTGATGGCTCTTTATTTTTGAGTGGCCTAGATGCACCGATGACTCTCACCTTTGTCTCCGGTTGTTTTAAGCAGCCTTTCGAGATAACACACTTGCCAGTAAAACAGGACCCGGTCTTGTTTGTGACAATGGTATTGGGTCTTCCAAGCTCGTGTAGCTCCACATGTTTTTAGTTGTGAACTTGTGGAATGACTGCTGGAAAAGCAAATGCATAGTTTATAAGGCACGTTGGCAGTATGGGCTCCTAGCTGATGCTATTCATTTCAACATGGTGTCTTAGTTCAGAGACTTATACATTAAGGACCTCATTTATTTTTCCAGCTAGAATCAAAGTTTTGTTTGATTTCACACTTGCATTTTGCATTACTTGCGCAAACAGAGGCAAATTGTGTTTACACACTTTTATTAGCTATGTGTCATGCAGTGGCTGGAGGTGGTTGGATATTATTATTATTATATCTAGCCTTTTGCCCATCCTAGGACGGAAGCTGTAATATTAAAGATGTACATTTACGTTTTCTCGTATGATTGTAATTTTTTTTAGGAATTGTTGCACGTAAATACATTTTTCTGAACTTAAAAAATGAAACCTCGTTATACGATATTTTGTGTGAATCTCTTGTACTGTCTTAATGGCAGTGATTCTTGCACAAAATGATGTCATAAAACACCCCACTTCATGTCACTGTAGCACTGCATTTAACTCACCTTCAATTAGTTCAAAATCACTGCTCTGATACTTTATTTTCTTCTGCTTTCGCTCGCTGGGGTTGTAATCAATTTGAATTCGATACAATGTCTGGAAAATCACGGAGAAATGTAAAAATGTAGATGCAAAAATTAGACTTACCTTTTGTTTCAAGTGCTGAAGAAATAAATAAAGACACCAAATACACTTTGTTGATGCGTATAATTATTTATTTGATCAACTTTAAATAAAGAAACGCCGAATTGAAAGCGAATTTGCGTAAAAAAATGTCTTGCTTATGATAGTAATGACGGGGGGGTGGGGTCTCTTTTGCAGTTGCGTCACGTACGGATGTAGCACTATGCTGCGTATATTTATTTTTTACCGTCACTTTCTGTAAAGAAACGTCATATTTGAAGCAACACATTTCTGAGCTATTATAGTAGTAATTAATCTTCTTGGTTCTTTCGGTAAAGTCACGTAGAAGTAATAAAAGAATAACGTCGTGAGAATTATTTTATTATGTTTTATTTTTATTATTTTATTACTTCCCTTCTGTCGCCTCGACAGACCTGGTTTCACCTGAGGACGGCTGCTTGCGTTGTGGCCAAAACGTCGTGAGGATTATTTTATTATGTTTTATTATTTTTATTATTGTATTACTTCCCTTCTACGTGACTTTACCGAAAGAACCAAGAAGATGAATTCCTGCAGTCACGAAAGCTTTAAATCGAAATTTAATGCAATGCAACTTATCAAAGATGTAGAATAGTAATATGCAGAATGTTTCAACAGAACTTGTGTCAAAAAACCCCGAAGATGTGGGATGTCTTTTGCTTTGCTTACAAGCAACACTGCAGACCCATTCAGGAGACTTGAGTAAACATTTTTTAAATACCACACTAGATTTATGCAGCAGCCTTGATTCATTAAAGTTTTGTGAGCCCCTTTTATGCATTGCCACAATGTGCGCAAAAGTTTTACTGCACCATCAAGTGTAGCCTTCTGCTATTTCATTAATGAATATGAGCTTAGCGTCACATTGGAAGTTAAGCTTACACAATGCTGCGCTCAATTTTACAGTGAACAAACGTGTCACTTTCAGGGCTTATATTTATATTTAAGTGAAACAGCATTTACCGTGCAACACTATCTTGTGGCTTCTGTAATTCAGCCATGAACGATGCCTTCTCCTGAATTCCAATGCGCGGGGAACTGAAAGGCGGTTGTTGCCGATTTCTGGTGTGGCATGCCTTGATTTTTAATCCTCTTGGACTAATGCAGTGCTGCCAGTTACAGATGCTTTGTGCTAGAAAGAGAGTCTCTTTATATTTCCCTTTCTCTGCGCCGCCAGCATTAGCATTATTCAGTGTGAAAATGCCAGCAGCGGGACTTTGCCTCATTGGTGAAAAGAAAATGCGCCTGCTGAGCCGGGGATTAGGCGGTGTGCTTAAGCTTTCACACAGAAGTCTGTATTATTTAGTGAGTATTCATTTACTGGTATTAAACTATATCACAGTCTGATTTTTTTCAAATATCTCTTTTCACCTTAACGTTATAATGGCTTATTTACACATGCTAAACCAATGTTTAACAAACAATTTAATAACAAATATGTTTTGTGCATTGGATTGGCCCATGGTACTTGTTGCATATGTCTGCAAAAATACATTCCTTTAAGTCTTAAACTAATTATGCCATTCAGTGGCAAGAACTGTTTTATAACCGTGTAGTAATTTGGAATCCTGTTTTCCATTACATTAAAATTTTCCTCATTAAAACTGGTTTTCATTGGCTACATTCCTGAATTGTTTTTTCATTCATACAATCACTGTTTTATTAATTCAAAAGATTTAATTTGACAACAGGTTTATCCTAACAGCTCACTTGACCAACATATAGTGAATTAGTGTTTTTGGCATATGTTTTTTTCCTTTACATTGATACAGACAATAAGTGCAAATATCCCCTACCAAACATCAAGGCCAACCCGCCATGTCCTATGCTTGACGTGTTTTACCGAGAGCCCTTTTTCGCAAAGAGGCAGGTGGTTTTGTCCTTCAGTGGTGTATGTTAAAAAGCTTTTCACCGGACATCTGTCCACTTTGATTCACCTCGAGGATTAGTGCAACTGTCACTTCCAGTATCGCCGTGTTCAATCGGTCGCTGGTCCCATGTCAGTCCCTGATCCCTGACCAGAGGTCGCAAACGGGTTTTGATTCCTAACCCGTACCCGGCCGCACCAGGGTCGCAAACGGGTACCCGTACCCGTACCTGGCCGTGCCCGTACCCTACCCGTACCCGGCTGGGTACGGGTAGGGTACGGGTATCGGGTACCTGATTGGGACCTCTGGGATGAAGCCATGTTGCAGGCGCGGGTGGGTTTATTCTAGGAACTTGAATTGTGAGAAGAGACAAGACGTTGGGAAATGAGTGACAAACAGTTACTCACCAGTGACTCACGGCCTACCCGTACCCGTACCTGTACCCGGCCGCACCAGGGTCGCAAACGGGTACCCGTACCCATACCAGGCCGGGTACGGGTAGCCGGGTATCGGGTAGGGTACGGGTATCGGGTACCCGGTTGCGACCTCTGTCCCTGACCTTGCCCGCTTGAGTGTTTTGTGACCATTATCGTTACATGCAGGGCTCATTTTATGTCGCTCTGCCCAGGTCGCTGGCCCAAAAAGTATTTCTGTCCCCGGCAAACAACATCCAATGTAATTGTCGCTCTGCGACTGTGGCTACTGTTCGCACATCCGCTTTAGTCTAACAAGTGACCCAGAATATATTCGTTGAGAAATGAATCCCTGATTGCACACATATGCATTATACATGCAAAGTTTTGACGCCATCGAGCAGTATTATAAGGCATCCTTATGCTGGGATTGTTTAAAAAAAAATTTGCCCAATGATGTTCCCACTTGTGCTAATGGAACAAGTGCAAGACATTTTCGTTGGGAAGTCTCACAGTTAGAAGTTTACCATGTTGCGTAAAAAAAAATATCGCTGAAAGAAGACGTCACAGATCTACTTCTGAAGCCACTTTAATAGGACTGTCTATGCACTCTAAATGGTGCACTGTCTCGCATGCTCTGCTCAAGAGTTGTTTATTGCCTGACAATCAAACCAAAATAGATTATCCTAAGAGCTGAAATATGCAAAATAAATACACAATATTATATTAGGTATTTTTTGTTTACGTGTGCAATCATTGGTTGCTGGTTTGAAACTATCAACTTGCTGTACTTTCGAACTCGGCTAATACACGGATTCCATGCGTGGATCTAAACCTCGGATCTCAGCAGTGCTGGTTTAGTGCTCTCACACAGTGTTAGTCCTTGAAGCCAGCCAGCCAAATCCCTGATGCCTTGATTTTTAGCAACATGTCACGGATGACTGCTAGGAGACTCGTGGAGTGAGCCGTGCTCAGGGAATGAAATGAGGGCAAGTGCCCATAATCCTGGCTCCATACACTGGCACTTTATTTTAGAAGGTCTTGTGGGCTGTAAGCATCACATTGCTAATCTTCAGAGCTTGTAATCCTCCAATCAATTGCATTAAAGGGCTTAAGGGTAATTTAAGAATGAGTGGAGTTTAATTGTCTTGTTTTAATCAGGTTCCAAGGTACAAGTCTGCTGTTTTTTGTGGTCTCAACTAGTAGTGCAGACAGAAAGCTTGAAACGGTGAAACATACTGCTAATGTAGCTTTCAAATATGTTTTTATGGTTGTATTACTACGTTGTTTGTTCTTATGTATGTATGTTTAACTTATTTCGCACTGCACGTAGCCAACCGTACAACATGTTGCTCCATATGCTGACAGCTTCTTCAGGAACTGAATTGAATAAGCTTCCATGCTGGACAATATGTGGCAACACCCAAAGACACATCAGCACAACCTCTGAATCTATGCAGTATCCTGCTGGTATTTTACAGATTGTTAAGCGTGCATTTACAATCGATGTCAGAATAATTTGCCCATTCTCTATTTACAGTTTTTTAACAAAAGGTACAGCCACACAGGTAAAATTTTAGGGCTGTTATTTTCTCGAGAGCATGCTGTTTTCCACAACTGCCGTGTGCAGTTAATAAAGCATGGCCGGAAAACATGACACATATCAGTAGGCAGTTAGAGAACCGTTGATGAACTTTGCCATCTCTCTCCATGTGCCTCCCCTGTTTTCACAGTTCCAGCATGGTAATTGAAGGCCGCCTGGTTCATGTCGCCTACTGGAGGGAGGGCGATGGTCTGCTTCTTCTTGGACTGCCTGCTGATAGGTTAGAATTCCCAACTTAGTGCAATGGCCAAAGACCAGATATTTCACTTAGTAATACCTTAGACAGGAAGGTGTTAGGCATTTAACAATCCAAAGATTAAATAAGTGTTTATGTTCTAATTACATGTATCGAATTGTACATTTGAGAATTAAGTGTTTATAATGTATTGCAAATATATGCTAATGTGAACCTACCAAATACAGTTTACACGAATCCTTTAATAAATGCTCAAACTCCACATTTCTCAGTCAGAAACCAGTCTTGCCACAGTAACCCCCCCCCCTTGACTTCCAACCAAGTGGTTTGATCTAACCAGGTGGTGTTAGTTTCTTTTACTGACCTCGATGAGACGAAAGAGAGTCTGAATAGACCGTGACCAGGATTTGAACTCTGCTGCGTCCTTGTGATCACGAGCCCAGTACTTTACAGAGCGAGCTGTCCTGGCCGTCAGTAAAAGGTTGAATGCAAATGTGACCGTGAGATGGCAACTGATGATAACCTCCCTTGGTTTTCTCAAACACCAGGGTGCCTTTGGCTCGGCTGAGGAACCTGATATCAGACCTGGCCCGGCTTCTGTCCCTTCTCCACGGATCCCTGCACAAGTAAGCGTACCTGTGTGTGCCTTCTCAACAAAGGTGGACACGCCTGAATTAATTACTTGAATTATAAAAGGCACACAAACATGAAAAGGCGTTTATTGAAATGCCAAAAGGAAATAACTGCTGGTAAAAAGGTCCTCCAAATTAATATCCCAGTCATGAAAATTTTAAACCAATATTTATGGAAATGGACCCTCTTTGGAATAGATGGGGGGTTTGTTCTGAAGGAGGAATATTCCTGGACACTGTAGCTTAATATTAACTTTTTGAACATAAGACGAGACTGATGAGATGGACTCTTAAATCAGAGCACATCCATCCAAAATTCAGATCCATCCACTGGTTCACAATCCATTCCCTAGTTAACTACAAGATCACCCTCTTAGTCTTCAATCTCTTCAATGGACTCGCTGGGGTTCATAGCGCATGTTGCCAACCACTTGCGACACCCCACTGATATAATAACCTGTTATTATTTCCAGGGCATTTAATCAGCGCACAGAAGGGCCAGGCCACCTGGACCAGCTGTTCAGTCTGCTCTTCCAGCATTGCCTGGAGCCGGAGTCACTTTGCACCCAGTCAGGGCCGGGTGCTCCTGCAGCCTCCAGTCCAGTGGGGCTGCACCCTCACTGCTCTGGGGCGGAGTTTCTCGACAACCTCCCTGCTGCTCCCTGGCTGCCGCTACCCCAGGACATAAAGGCAAGGCAGTGTCCCTTAAAGGCAGGGGAGGGAAACCTTTTAACTGCTGAGAGCAGAGTAGGACTCTTAAATACCTTGGCAGGACACACATTAGCATACATTTTAGTCCCACTTGTCACTGCAAAAAGCCTCTTGCATTGAAAGGAGTGACCGAGCACAATGAAATGATAAACGCGGTGTCTAAAATAGCACGCCCCGAGGATCCAATTAGGTCCTATCTTCAGGAAGGAAATTAAATATGTATTAAATGAAGATCTCAAGTGGATTCAAACTCAATGCTTTTTTTGTTCTCCTGTAAAGTACATTCATCTGTAAATATGTCATTTGAAAGTTGTACATTGATACCTCTGTTGTGAATTTAAAATTATGATTATTCTGATGCAAGTGATGAGGAAAATAATAATTATATACTTATTCAAGAAATCCTCATTGAGTTTCAAGACATTTTTAGATAAAAGCACTGATTGACACATTTGAAATCTGAGGCATACAGAGAATTCATCCACAAATTCAGCAAGCTGCTTTTGTATTGTATTATAATGCTATCTCTCTTCCAGGTAGTAACTCAGAAAAGAAGAAAAACCTATTTTTGTTTTTCTCACCATTCAGGTCGACATTGACACAACATTGAGTGAGCTGGAATCGGCAGACTTTCAGGAGCTGGTGAGATGATGCGATTCACACAATTGTAGTGACTCAACTCGCACTACACAATTACAGCTGTGATTTATAAAGCACCACCATGCATATATATAAATTTTGGTCCAGCTATAGCAAGGTTCTCGTTTTTATTTTTGCTGGGCCCCAATTGCTTTGTTGTGGGCTTGCCGCAGTGTTGCTCTCTTTCCTCACCCATTTTGTCCTGCCTCCCGTTCTGTCCCTCCCTCCCCTGCCCCTCCCTCCCCTGCCCCCATCCCTGCCAGTGCACCCCAACCTCTATCCCTCTCATTCTTGAATGTAGCTTTTTTTTTCCCCTTCCTTTTTGTGTTTTCACGTATGATTGCATTTAGACAGTATCTACAGTCAGATTAGTGTTGTATATAGGTGGGGGACACACACTAGGTGAAGATTAAATGGGGTGGACATGTGGGGAATGGGTGGGAAGGTTTGAATACAGATGCAACTTGTCAAAGGCAGAGATAAAAAGAAGGCCTTAAGCTTGGACTTCAAGAAGGAGTCTTCAGTGTGGATGCCTTAGAGGGAGGGAGTTCCATATATCTGGGGCAGCAGTCGAGAAATTGCAACCTCCGCAGATAGGAGGTTCTAGATTTGAAGCTTTCATGACTGCAAGGATTCATACTCTTTGTTTTTTTCGGTAAAGTCACGTTGGTAAAAAATAAAATAAAATAAATGAAAACAACTAAATTAAATCACGACGTTTTGGAGGAAACACAAGCTTCCGTCTTCATTTATTTTATCTAATTTTTTACCTACGTGATTTTACCGAAAAACCAAAGAGTATAGATAGGAGGTTGACTGTGAGGTTTGCCAATAAATTTGCATTGCTGGAATGGAGTTTACAACGAGGGGAAGTAGAAAGACAGATGAGAGGGTAGAAGTATGCTGCAACATGATTTAGAACAGCAATGAACATTTCACCTCAGTTTATAGCAGCCGAGGCTGTAATACCTGTACTTGTATCTGCACGTTACTGGTTTCTGTGTAGGTCCTGCAATACAAATTCAGGATTATTAATAATTATTGGCTTTAGGGTAAACAATTTGCTGTGTTTTTTTTTCAGTCAGAAGATTATTATTCCATGCGGAGACTGTACACAATTTTGGGCTCCTGCCTCTTCTACAAGGTGAGCACACGCAGGCATCGCAGCCATCACAAGCACTTGGCAGATGAGGAACACTTGGGAATGGCTCACTGCACCGCCAAACCTGGAGGAAAAAAATAAATTTCGGTCACACAGGAATACATGCCACTGATGCGACACTCGTTTGGAATTACCCGACACAGCCTGCTGACCATATGAACACAATACATGCACATGCTGCACAACTCTTGTAAACCCACTGCTGAATTAAAAACTCCCCATGCCCTGCGGGTCATGGGATTATTTGGAATGAGCCATGGTGCAAGGAATGAAATGAGGTCCCCAAGTAAAATGTTCCCTTCTTCATAGCCCAGTACCTGGGCCCCATCTGACCCATAGTTCTCGGCGCAGTTGCATCACCTGCATACTCTACAGCCATGCCACTGTGGGTGCCATGTGCTTGTGGTTATGGTCTATGTGTGTGCGACGTGCGTGCCTTTGCCACAAGTAGGGCTGCCTCGTCGCGAACCACCTACCGAGGGAGGAGCTCACTGCCGTCACGCTCTACTGTCGCCTGCATGGGCTGCTGCTGCTGGCGCGGAGCCCCAGGGCCGGGCAGCTCGTTGTGTGGCGTGAGCTGTTCCCACGGAAACCACGTACCGCCGTCGCCACGGGATACTCGCCGCCAGAGGGCGCGCGGCACTTCCTGCTCATTGTCGGCCTGGTAGTTGCCCGATTCATCCACGACACGATTAAGAGATATTATTAGGCATCGCAAGCAAGAAATACAAATGAGATGGTGAACTGTTCCCAATGAAGAATTGGATAAGTATTTTATCATATTAAAAGTATTATACAGTTGGCATCCCTCATTATACTAATAATTTTTGCATCATCTTATAGAGTGTTGCATTTCTTGGCATTTTGTTTTCAAATCTAAGGATGACCTTTTTTTACTGATGCTCATAGAAAAGAATATATCAAAGTTTTTCCCTGTACTCTTAACAGGCGTTGGGCAGTGCTTATCTCATAATGTTAGCATCATCTCGATTTTTTCGTGATTTTATACAATTAAAGAGCTGCGGTCCTAAGCGTGCCCCAAAGTTAGCAGCTTCTTGCTTGCACATTGCACGTGATGGATTGCTCCTGATGTGAGGTGAATGGGCCAGTTTTCTGCTGTGGCTGCCTCCCCTTGTCCCGCCCAGCCCTCCACATTATTTATGGTTATTAAGAGGCTTAGTGGTTACTCCGGGTGCTCCTCCATCAATCCTTTATACCACCATAAAGGGCGATGCATGGGAAACACAGAGTCACTGTGGTCGTGAAAGTTGGCTGTAAAGAAGGCTTATAGGCAGGGGCAGGAGGGCGCGGGTTGGAGCAAGTGTTTACAGGGTCACTCAAGCAAGGCAAATGTTTTCGGTAAACTGTATTATATTTAGCAGGATAGCATGTAGCTGCACAAATGATGTCATTGTGTGCTTGAGTTTTAAGAGACGGAATAAGAAAACGAAGAGGAAATAAAACAAACAAAAAAACACTCCTAAGTTTTGTGGCCGCCTTCACCCGCACGCGCATTAATTAACACACGGGCGCTTTCACACGCAATCGCCTAAATTCAGATTAATCCAAATGCCTGCGCCTTTTGTACGCATTAATAAAGAAATTCTCTCTTCCCAACGTGTGCCTCCCCCTTGGAATTGATCCCTGCTGATGAATTGTACTGAGCCCTTGACCCTGCCACTTAGAAAGGGCCATGCCATCAGTCACCCGTCGGGGCCGTGCCGGGGTAATGAGGGCAGCCCAGTGTGGGTCGCGGTGGCGAACGTGACGTTGTTTTCGCGACTTGCCGTGCTCTTTTGTTGACCGGGTTTATGGGGATGACCCAGAAGCACTCACAGCAGCTCAGCTAAACCAGATGCAAAGAAGAAAAAGTCTGTAAAGTTATCTTGTAAATACGCGCTCACTAAAATGCCTTTGATTGTGTGACACTCATTAATAATCACTGAATGTACTGCTTGAGCCTCGAACTGAATCACCTGGAATGCACCCGATTTCCTCAGATCTTGAAAGCTAAGCAGGTTGAGACTGGATGGTACTTGTACGAGCCACCACCATACATAAAATGTTTATGTTCCCTGCCTTCACTAACCCACACTGAGGAGTATAGTGAAGTATGGTCAAGAACCACCAAGACCCAGATGGCGTGGGGCGACCCTCATCCAGCAATGAATTGACAAAAGGGCTGTACATGTCTGTGTACACACTACCAGTATTGTACAGATGGTGTAGTCATGTCGATTAACCCTGTGACCTGCCAGTGAGCCTTCGAGACTTCACGTGGCCTGCAAGTGCACCTAGTCTGGCACAAGCGCTGTGGCGACGTCACATGGTGGCGAATGGCAGCTGTTGTCATCATCTGCTCCGCTGTGTGCGCATGTTTGCGCGTAGGGTCCCTGCCTGCTGTCCGTGGTGCTGGAGGCGGGTGGCTGTTCTGCAAGTGCTGTGGGCTCACCTGGCCCGGACCCCGGCTACGTGGAGGAGGCGCGTGCTACGCTGCTGGCGCTCGACTCGCTCTCCGTGCCGGCGCGAATCCGCGAGCACCTCGAGCGACCGCCACTGCCCGAGCTCTCTTGCGCCGACTGCTTCCTGGGCCACTCGACCGGTATGCCGCGCGCCGCCATGAAGCCTCGCTGTGGGCCCCATTAGAAAAAGATGTGCACCAAAAACAAGTCAGCAAAATCATGCATTTTCTCAATGTAACAAACTAAATATTTCAAATGCTCAATTGGTTTATGGGTTAGGCCACGTAATGATCCGACATAGGCAAAAAATAATAATTGTAACATGTGCAAGCGTATAACGCGCAAATTATTGCAGTTTTAGCTCATCGGTAAATTGAAGAATAATTATCACAAACAAATTTAGCATTTAGATACGACATTTCGCTGTAACCTACATCGAGCATCCTCAGGTCATGAGACCGGGAAGTCAGAATTTCATAATAAAAATGTGATCAGATCATAATGGTGTCTAAACCAAAAATCAATTATGTATCATAATATTGGCTGCAAAATCCTTCATGTTTTAATAATTGTTCCTCTGAAAATGGTTTTGGGAATACTTGACATCTTAATTTTTGTAATTAATCTATTCATTACTATTTTGTGTGACTGATTAGAGCATTAAAACAATGCAAAAATGTAAATGATAACATTTACATTTCTGGGAAACAAATTTTACGATTATTTTCATATCGTGAAAATGTATATCATATCATGAAATATGACAATGCCACTAACCCTATGTGCAACGGGTGATACTTGACTGCAGGTGGCGGTTCGACAGTGTTCAGTCCGGGCCACCGCAGGACACAGTCCTCTCCGGGTTTTCGTGGACCCCGGAGACTCAGTCCCAGCCCTGCCAGAGGGAGACAGGATGGAGCGGACTTACCCGCACCCGGCACCACTGCGCAGCGCTCGGCAGAGGGGGCCGTCCCGGGCATGCCCGGGCGCAGGGAGAGCCAGGGGTCAGGGGTCTCTGCCGGCAGCGGAGGTAGCAGTGGAGTCACCAGTGCGTTCAAGGTGACAGTGGACACGCACATGCACACAGCACTGCTCATCACACACATGTACTATTAGGTGGCGCCTGATGCCAGAAAGTCAAAGGTAAGCAAGGCGACATATCACAACACACTGAAGATATTATTACTGAGGATCAGAAAGGCAGACTCATGCACCTGTTAAGTCCTGACGCTCAGACGAAGGTATTTTTTTGTTCATGCCTGAGGCTCAGAGAGCCAAACTCTCCAGCAGTTGATTGATCATGATGACATTATTGTTACATACATTAATATGGATGAGTCTAGCTGAATAGCTAAAACCTTGCAACTGGAGTGTGACAAACCCTGGCTCAGAGGCTGGTGCTGCTTTAATTCTGTCACACGGGGACATCCATGGCTATATTAAAGCAGGGACTTCAGGGTCTGTAGCCTGGTGCCTTGGATTTCGAGTGACACCAAAACATCTATCCAGCTTTATAATGGTTAAAACACAATACTGTTGTACTATGATAAACCCTATTGGTAATTTGGTAACTAAAGCCGAAGCATCATTATTTGTATGACTACCAGTATGCGCTGAAATTAAAATAGCTTTGTTTGCTTTAACTGAGGTTACCATTTCAAAATCAGAACTGAGAAAACCAAGGTTAATAACAATGGTAACGTTTCGGAAAATGGCCCTTAATAACCGAGAGATGAAGAAAAGCCATTGTCTGAAATGTTGCCTGACATGTTTCCTTTGAGGGAAATCTATTGACGCATGTGTTGAGTTTTGTTTTTTATGCTTGCGCTCCACTGCCAACACAATATCACAAACTTTTTGTTGTTTAAATAACAATTTAGTGGTTGTAATCAGGCACGGTTGTTAGTAAAACAGTAAAGGGAAAGATTTGAATATAGAAAGCGGGGCCTCGAATACTCTGCATGCGCCAGGCACCCATCAAACTTATTGCGGCTGTGGTGACTATGCACAGATCACGAAGAAGAGATCCAGTCCCTTCCTGCTGGGCGGTGGCTGGAGGGAGAGCGCCGATGCTGACACACAGGAGATGAGCAGCGTGTGCAGGCAAAGTTCCGCGTGTTAAACACCACACCCACGCGTCACATCCAATTACCTTCATTTGATAAAAATGGGCATGGATTTTTTTTATCCAGTTCAATAACTTAATGGTGTGATTTATTGCAAATTATTCATACAAGGTGCTTGAACTAAATTTGCAGCTGATCATTGTTCAATATATCTAGCTGGGTGGTAAAGAGGTGAATCAGAATTGTATTCATATTATAGGAATCCGATGAGCTATAAAGCTTTTTTCCACAGATGTCCAAAATGAACGGCTCGCAATCGGAAGGTTGAGTGAGAGTTTAAATCCCAGTCGGGGGTAAACTCTGTCCTTCAGCTCATTCATCACTCCAGGGTTGATAAAATAAGTACTGCCTTGTGGTTAGGTCAACAATGTGGTTGTCCTTTGAAAAGACCTACCCCTACCAGAGGAATATATAATTTTTACTTCTGGCTCAGTGCTATAAACAGGAAATAAGTTCCACCCCATACTCAACTGAGCAAGGCACCACATTAACCTTTACCTTATAGAAGGTAGTTATTTAAATATCAGATCATTGTTATTTATGATTGCAGTAAACAAGTAAATATCCAGAGATAAGATTTTTCTGTCTAACACTTTCCAATTAGGGTTGAAAGGATCTATGGATTATCTCTCTTTGTCTGCTTGTAACATGAGGTCAGGATAACTCGCATAAAGATGATCCAATATGAATACAATTTTCATTTAAATTTTTTGTTTATCTATGAAGGACTTAAAATTTATCAAATTGATCAAGTATTGCCAAAAATCTGGAGACACAAACCAGAGCAAAAATGACTATTTGCAAATGTAAAACCCGTCTTGTGCCCATAGCTGTTGACTTGCGTAGTTTTGATTAAATATCTCTGAGGATAAATGCATGTTGGATAGTGCTACATAATCCATACGTGTGCACGATTTTCTCCTTACTTGTTGATTTTATTTTACTCGTATATCATGGATGTCATTTCAGGCTGTTGTGCTGTGTGATCGCGGGCTGTAATGTTGTGTATGGTCTCAGGTTGTTGTATTGTACGGTATGTTTGATTCCAGTCTGACATTGTGTGTGTGATACTCAGGCTGTTGTAGCTTTGATTTTAGTCTGGCATGGTGTGCGTGTGATATCAGACTATTGTGTGATTCCAGTCTGACATCCTGTGTGTGATCTTAGGCTGACATCGGGCGCCGAGAACACGCTGTTCCACTACGTGTCGCTGGAGGTAGCGGAGGGTGTGTACATCGCCCCTGCCCACAGCGACGTGGAGCGTCTGGGCGGCACGTTGCACGCTCAGCTGCTCGCCAACTTCCACCGCTGCTGCCTCTCCATCAGGGCGCTCTTTCAGCAGGGCAGCCCGCTAGCGGTAAGCCAGGAGCTTAAAGTCGCTAGCACCGGAGCCGTCAGCTGTTGTAGATAAAACGTCTCTTTTGCATGGAGACTTGAATAAATACAGGGTCATTTATATAGATAGCCCATGAAGAGAATTAACGCTCGTAACGCACCTTTTGTCCAACACAGCCAGTTTGATTTGGTTACAACATTCAAAGATGCATAAGCCGAGATCATTAGAATTCAGTGGATAATCTGTAAATGAATCACCCTGTGCAATGTCTTTGGAATACCGGGCTAAGTAAGGTGTGTGGTGCTTTGGCTTATTTTATTAACAAAACTGTGGGACACGTTATATCCACTGTATTGTGGTTTCTCATTCACATGATGTGGGCCAGCGCTCGTGTTCCATTTATAGCTTTGAGCCAGTGGTGGAAATTTCACATTCCTCTGGCAGAACCATGATAGATGGCGAAGGCTTGCGGAGGCTTTCATATCAGCAGTAAATTGGTTACGGCTGGTCGTAACGAATATAACACACCTCAATTGTATCTCTTGCCGCTCGGAAAAGAGCCTTTTCGTGTGAAGGAACTCTCGCGTGGTTATAAAATAAATCTAATTTATCTCGACACTTCACATGTTTTTGCGATCTCTTCTTCTGAAAACAGCGAACAGACCAGCCGGACGTCCTCCTGGGCTCGCTGCCCTCTGACCTCAGGGGTGAAAGGTCACCGCTGGGCCGCGTGAGGGAGCATGGCGTGCTCTTCCACTGCAGTGCGCCTTTTTGGAACGACCCTAAAAAGCCTGCACCGACGCTCACCTACTGGGTGCTGGGGTGAGCTGCTCCACTCGTGCCTATTAAATACTTTCCAACGAAGGTTGATAGAAGTTATGCATTGGCTCAGTACATCTGTCCATAACGCAGGGAGCATTATATAGATGGTCCATTATGAACCAAACTAGTATACAGTTAAAGTGTTGTCTTTGGGGTTAGGTTGTGTTCAGCATATCCTATCAGTCTTGATTTGAAGCTTTCGTGACTGCAGGAATCCATACTCTTTGGTTCTTTCGGTAACAGTCTGCCTCAGCAGCAGACCATGCCTTCCCACCTGATGACGGACGCTTGTGTTGCGCCCGAAACGTCGCGATTTATTTTATACCTACGTGACTTTACCGAAAGAACCAAAGAGTATATCCTATCAGGTTTTCTTAAAGCACTACTATGGGCTTCTTCAAATAACAGCTGGCACCACGGTTTGTTAATTTTCACACCTCCAAGTTCGCGATTGAACGTATGCCGGTTTTGCACAATTTGTGCCCGTAACAAAGTTTTTTTTAAATTATATATTAGAGGGGAATGCATAGTCCCTCCCATTGAATCCCTGCTGTGCTGGCACCCCTTCTTGTTGCATGCGCAGGAGGCAGTGCCTGGAGCCGCCCGCGCGAGAGTTCTACGTCTGCTTCCATGACTCGGTGTCGGAGAGCGCCGTGGAGCTCGCATTCAAGCTGGCGTTCGGTGTCGCCATGTGACCGGCTGTATTGATCGTAAACGAATATCAGTTCCTCCAAATGTGTGTTAAAGTAGCAGGGTTACTGTTGTGACCCCCAGTGTGCTGAGCAGCGCATGAGGTAACTGCACAGATGCGTTCACTTCAGTAGCCTTAATTTACTTGTGACAGGCTGCAGGGACAAGTCTCCTCCAGGAACAAACACATTCCTGCGGAGGGAGCTGGTAGGAACGTTGGGTTGCTCGGTCAATGGCCAGGGTCAACGGCGGCGTGGTGTATTCCGCAAATATGGCTGACTGTGAGGGCGGGCACAAGCCGGCGTGAGTAGGTTGAACGTTGAGTTTTATAAGGGCACCACGGGGTGACCAGCCCCTCCCATCCCACCCCACCCAGCCCCACCCCACCCAGCCCCACCCCTCCCACCCCCCACCCTGCCCCTCTCCACCCTCCCCTCCCCACCCAGCCCCTCTCCACCCTCCACTCCCCACCCAGCCCCTCCCTACCCAGCCAGCCCCTCCCTGCACGACGGACGGACACAATAATCCCCTGTGGGCTGGTGGAACCAGTGGGTTCCTACCAATATAATTGTATTTCATAGCTATGCAGAGCAGCCAACCTTTTGGCACGAATGGCTCACACTGAATTATTATGGCATCAAAGTGCTTGATAAGACACTGGAAATACTTTAATAAGTCACCTGAAGCCTTAATTGTTGCTATATATTTTTGTTAATATAAAATCTTGAAGTAGTAGGATTATTGTGTGACCCTGTGTGATAAGAAAGGTACCAAGGAACACTGCAGATACGTAGCCTTGATTTAACTATGCGATAGCCCACTAAGACAAATCTCCTTTGTAAGGGAGACCTGGTAAAAACAGAAGACCAAGGAGTCAAAGCTGGGAGAAAATAAAACTCATTCCACTTTAACTGTTCCGATTGGCATTGAAATGTTCATTCCTTTATAAAAGAAAAAATGTAGTACTGATGTGTACGTAATTAAGTTATTTTTTTATACTACTGAGTAGGTCGTTGTTTAATGTTGAACAATAACAAATGCCAGTATACATTAAGGTTTTTTGAAACAATTTTATTGTCCCATATCTCCACCCAGTTTGTGTAACGCACTCAACAGGGCAAAGTGATGTTCATTTCAAACTCTAATTAAAAGCCCTCCTAAAACAGTATAATTCTTCCCACTTGTCAGCAATCACACACATAGACACCGTCACAATGAAAGTTGTCAAACATTGTTAGTAAATGCCTCTGCCTGCTTACTAAAATATTTTTTTTGCAGGATACGAGAGGTTTTACATAAAACGTACGAAATTCCCCAACAACCAGTGTCAGCTCAAGTCACAGTTCCCTTGTTAGGAGCCTACACACATCTGCAGGCTCAGATAAATGTGTTGGTGCAATGCACAGCTTATGTAAAAATTCGCAGTGTGTTAAATGGAATAGAAGGCTGTTTAATAAACAGAGACAAATACAAGAGAGTAATGGATTGTCACGTCTGCAAGGCCACAGCAAGGCTCTGAGCCAAACCAGTTTGTTTTGCATCTTATATTTTCAGCAGCCTCACATTTAGCAAACAGGGCCTTTCAACCCTGCTGTAATTATCAACTAACCATAGAATACTGCACACCTCAAAGGTATGAAACAATTAACAAACATTAATATGGTGCTGTCCAACCAAAGAACCCAACCCACCTAAAGTATTCTCTCAGGTAGATCTATTATTGCTTTATATGCAGTTTCTTAACGTGTAAAGTCACCACTGAGCACTGCATCACTTAGTTATTGCTCTGCATTTTCTACAGAGATCAGTGCGAGGGAGTGGAAAGAGGGTAAATTAAGCAGGCGAAACAAAAAAATTGTTGTATTTTGAGGAAACAGTACGAACATGTACGATTAGTTAAATACCGAGAAGCAGGATTACGTGTGACTAGACTTTTTGGACGATCCCCACAACCGCATACCCCCTCGTGCTGGTGCTGTCAGAGTCTCATCGGAAGCTCCACATGAGAGAGCGGGGGGCAGAATTACTCCACGCACTTACCGAGGGCACCACACAGCCCCCTTTTCCCTCTGCTTCACTTCTTGGGCTGGCGGAGAGCCTGCATGTAGGCCGTAAGCGACTTCTGGATGGACTCCTTGGAGATGAAGTTCGCAAAGTTTGAGATGTCCGAATCACGCTGTGCCAGGAGGTGGTCGATGGTCGTCTTGCGCATCATGGACTTGGTGATCTGCCGCGCGTGGTCTGGGAAACAATCATATTCAAATTTTCATGCAGGCATTGGTGATGTGGTTGAGTCAGCTTTTGGCATATCAATGTCAAGTCAGCACCAGCTAAAGCATTTTGCACGAGTTGCTCAATTAAAATAGATTATCACACTCAATGCACACAGTGAAGAATGTGTGCGTATCGATTATTTTACATTCGTATATGTTGTAGCGGATCTGTGTTTTCCATAGCAGACGGCAGTGCAGCAAAATACATTGTTGTACTGTACTATGCTCCCATGTCAATGCTTGCTACCTTCAACCCACACTAACCAGTGTGAAGTGTGGTCAAATAACCCCATGAGCTCCACAGTATGGGGTGGCCCTTATCTCGCAGTGGATTGACAAGGTCTGTATGCAGCAATTGGATGTGCTGCATTCACCACAATTGTAATTGTATTTAAATTGTTGAATCGTGAAAATTCAGCAAATCGCAAGGGACGAGAGGGTTAGCCATTGCATGGGTAACATCTACCAATCCAGTTGCATCCTGAGCTACAGAAAGCCCTATCATACTTTACAGTCAATATTAGCTTCGTGCCACAGTGCCCAGCTTGGCAATGAAGGCAAAGGTCAGTGCCCAACAGCACGCTTGAGTGGAAACCTACGCCCACACAACCTTATATTTCAGTGTACAATGGTGCAACTGATGTCCGACTTATTTCTCAAAGTTTTTTCTGAAACACCGATGTTTATTTTTTTCCTTCTTGAGTTTATTGATGAACGTGTAATCATGCAATTAGACGTCTTGCTTTCACTACTGCTGGTGGACGGGCCTCCACTAGAAGAAGCTTTGGAGGAGCTCTTCCATTCCAATTCATTATATACATATATAAAATGGTATATATAATGAACACAATATATTGGAATGTACGATAACATGTAAGCATACATTTATATCCATAAGAGTTTTTTTGGGTTATATCGCGTAAATATATGCGCCGTCAAAATCCGATGCCACCACCTGACAGCCAACGAGTAAGGGTTGTCACGTAAACAGAATATGTCAATTTGTCACTAGTACAGCACACCGGTGTGTTGGAGAGCCAAGCCACAACATTTACAATCTGAGTACGACGTTTCGCCAGTAATTACAACTAGCTTCATCAGGCGACAGCCAGATTTGTGGAGAAGTCCACTTGTTTCGTTCCTTATATAGAGGGGCGCAGATGTGGTGACCACGCTTCTCCGCTCTTGCGCAACGTGGGGGGGGGGGGTAGATTACATTATGCATGCGCATTTTGCGAGCCCTTTGATCTTAGCCATACAAACGGTAATCCCTATTGAAGTATGGTGGCCTGTATAGGCATGCATTTAAACAATGCATTATTTCATGATTCGCTTCCACGCACCACTAAGTTGGCAGCTATCCGAACGGTTACAATTATTTTTATTTCGAACCCAAAAAAATCTCTTATGGATGATATAGGTCGCGAAAGCCTACGTGTTAAACTGACTAACCCATATATTTATTTATACATGTTTAATTGACAAACACTATCAGGCCTGCCACACATTCTCCACAAGTCTTCCGCATACTTTTGGTGTGTTTAGTTACCGCTGTGGTATTTAACTACATTTGAATATACTTCAATTGTCTTTCTGAGTCACAGCACTAAATTGATAACATTTTTGTCACACAGATTTGAGAACGGACTCTATTGATTGTAAGAAGCCAGTGACATGTATGGTATTCATGATGAGCTATGTAGGTAAAAAGAAACACCATGTGAACCTTACGACAATGAATTGTCAGATACACAATCTCGACACCAGCAAGCCCAACGCTCAGCAGCACTGTGAAAAGTCCCCACAAGAAAGTGGCTTTTCCCGCTAAACTGCTGCCTGTGGAGCAGGAAACCCCCTCCCTCAGACTGGGATTTGCAAGGAAAGCGAGGAGTGGCGTTCCCACCTGGGATCTTGAGCCAGCGAACCATCTCGGTGCGCGCCTCCTCCATGACGGTCTCCTCGGGCACGGTGCGGTCCACCAGCCCCACGTGCACGGCCTCGGAGGGCGAGTACATGAGGCCCAGCTGCAGAGAGCGCTCGGTGACGCGCGTGCCCACCACGCCCACCATCGTATCACGAAACCTGGCGCACGCACCACACGCATCCCCACCTCCGATTAGCACGGCTGGCTACATACGGTGCGAAAGAAGTTCAATATACATGCGGTCGTAGAGATCGCGGGTTGCTGTCAGGAGCGTGGATTAAGGCCATGATGCACTCGGGTAGGGGCGCAAAACATTTTTCCTCACCGAAGGCCCGGGTCGGGCTTTCAAGTACCATTTGGCAGCTATGCATATTTAATAACACCTCAACATTAGGCGGTATGCAATAATAATGTGCACTTTGATTGAGTATAAAGAGGCCATGCAGTGATAAAGGTAACATGTATGTACAGCCATTCTGTTGATCCTCTGCTGGGTTAGCGATTCCCTACACAGTACCGGTCATGAGGGTTGTCTGACCATGCCTCACGAAACTTTGACCACGCCAGGACTGTATACCTCAGTAATGGAATGATGCCTCAAACACCAAAGGACTTATTAATTATCGGCATGCACGACCTGGAACGCCTTGTCCAAGACGGATCAAAGTGTAAATGTCCCAGCTTTGCCTTATGAGCCTGACAGCATGGAAAGACAGAGACCAAGACCATCTTGTCATGCGCCGAGCGGCTAGGTTCGTACCAGAATGGCGCCACGATGCCGAGCTTCGTCTCGTTGAGGCCGATGGAGTACTTGGGGTTGTCGGCCATCAGGCGGTAATCACAGCACATGGCCATGAGGCAGCCGCCTGCTGGACTCGAGCCCTGATGGGAGAAACCACGGCTCAGCACATTGTGTAATGACAAGTTACGAAACATAAAGCAAATGCACGGATTCTGTAATGCTCAGAAGTATTTAATTGGCAGTATGGAGGCCGATGGGTAGCTGTCAGGACAAACATTCCTTTGCATATATGCAAATAGTTATTTCTGCTCTGATTTTAACTCCACGTTTTGGGCACTAACCCTTTCATAACCATGTCTTGTTTTCAATAGGTAAGTGCTTCATAGCAACACATCTTTAAACTGAAGTTTCGTTCATATTGGAATTATCTGTTATGGATCGACCCGCAGATAGACACATCTGCCACCACTCCCTTGTGTACGACGCCAGCCTTCATAGGTGCTCGCAAAAATAAGTTGCTTCAGTAATCTATATGGCTGTGCGGAGGATCTTTGTCTTTGTTGGTGGTTTTCTGAAAGGGGGTGGGGGGTGGTGGGGGGTGAGGGCAGTGTACGTTGATGGCGGCGATGGTGATGAGGCTGGAGCCGTACAGCTTGAGCCACATCTCCTGCACGGCGCGCCAGAACTCGCGGTAGTGCTCCGTGGGCTTGCCCATCATCTCCGACACGTCCAGGCCCGCCGAGAAGATGTGCGGATTTGCCTGGACACAGCAGCACACCCCACACGACGCAACGGTGCCAAGATTACCCCTTTTGCATTGGCACGTCCCAGCCGAGCCAGCGTGAGGTCCTTCACAGTAAAGGCGATACCAAACCGTGACATGCTGGCCTCATAAGACAGAATCTGGATCGGGGCCAAGCAGGGCCAAAGGTGAGG